>CAXAMN010001669.1:1104071-1139073 GCA_963970005.1 Durusdinium trenchii
CTCTTGGTGGTCCTGGTGGTCTTGGTGGTGCAAGTAAGTGGTCCAGGCGGCCCTGGTGGTTTTGATTTGGTGGTGTGGCACCTCCCCATACAACCTGCAGCCCTGAAAGTAGTAAGAGTCCTTGATGAGTTCTACTTCCTGTGAGAGTGTTTGAAAAGCTAGATCAACCTAGTTGCTGGGCAGAAAGCATCAAGTTATTTCTCTACAAAAATCGGGTTCTGTAGGTGCCAAAAACTGCCTCGTTACAACATGGCCTCTCTGTAAGGGCCTCAATCCCTTTTCGTAAAAGAAATGTCAACAGGGATTACATTTTAAATGTACGGGGGGAACAATAATTTTATACTACCTCCGGGGCCGATTGCTCTGGCCCGGCCAGACCCTTTAAATATACGGTGGGAACAGGTATTTTATACTACCTCCGGAGCCGATTGCTCTGGCCAGGCCACCATATATTTAAAAAGCGTTACCGTATTCATCAACTCATCAACAAACTAAGACGTATAGGTGTTCAGTTTGTTTGTTTTCTATTCACATATGGCTATAACGTGATAAAACGATAGATCTACTTCTCTGTTTCCCTCTTTTTGCCCAGGTTCCAAGCGATTCCGCAGAAGTATTCTCGAAGACCCACGGCGCAATACCCTCGGCTGCATGGCGCTTCTCGCACGCGGCTGTGACGGCCGATTCGCGGCTGTGCCACAACAAGACCGAAGTGAAACGGGTCGAAGACTGATTTGGTCCCTGAACTTCTACAAACAAATGAATAGAGCTAAGGGGGAGGTTCCCGTTACTCATCAACTTGACTACATGAGAACACTTTGAATGGGATCTCATGGGTCTCCATTCCAAAGGACCCCACACCCGGGACATCTCCTCGATTCGCAGCTAGTCTCCTCCCACCTGTCCACCGATTCGAGGGCCGAGTCACGCAAGGCTGCTTCACAGGTGAAGAGCACCTCAATTCGGCTCATGGGTCGGAGTGAGAATTTTGCCGCCTCGTCACGAACAGGTTGGGTATATAGTATATACTACACCCCAGAAAAAAAAAAGCAAAAGCTCCATCCAACAAAGATGGAAGTGGAATTGACCCCACTGTGTGGAGGCCAAGGGTCTTCAAGGGTTTCATAATTCGATGCTTGGAGTCCGAGACCTCACAAGACGAACACAGACTGCGCCAGACTACACCGTGAGCCCACAGAGAAGAAGAAGTCACAAATGCTTCACTGTCACTATTAGTAGCTTCTTGCTACAAGTAGGAATGGCCTCCAACCTAATAGCGATGGCCTCCACGTAGTAACTTCTTGCTCCCAAGCAAAGGGGATAACAATGTGGAGGCCACCGCTATAGCTACCAGGTGGAGGCCATCACTATTAGGTTGGAGGCCATCGCTACTAGTAACACAAATCTAACGGTAGAAACACAGGCCTTTCAAGTATTCAAACCCCTACATATAGGGTCGGGCCTTGAGAATCCCGACAGGGTGATTTGGGGGGATCATCTAGATCCACACCGGAGTACAATCATTTGAAAGAACTGTAGTTCTTTTTGTTAAGCGGCCGTCTTCTACATCTGTTGTGGGATCGTCGCAGGATGATCTGCAACGCTCCATCAATCTGCCAAAAGTGGCTAAGGAGATGATCTGTTGTGGGGGGTTTTCAAAGAGGACCGGGTCATTGGCACATCTTGGCCACCGACGGGATTGGTGGTCGTCCATCAGTGAAACCCCACATGGATGGCCCTGGATGGCTTTGAAGCTATCAACCTCTGAAAGCCATTGAAAGCCATCCATGTGCGGAGACTCAACCCAAACATATCCCTGTCCTCCCCCCTCTGAAATATGGTCCCATTGAACATCCCATACTTCACAGCCAAACCTGCTCTGTTCTGGTTCCATTTGTGTCAACTCTCCGGAAAGGTTTGGGCTTCTGGCATGGGAAAATCATGGAAATGGACACCATGGCAGAATACCATCTGGATACAGCTAGGATTGTATTCAATTGGGAAGATCGGAGAATTGGGTAGACTGGCCTATTTATATCTATTTATCCTCTTCCTGTCTTCAGGAGGGTCATCCTATTTCAAGCCATGCCGCTCAAATGTCCAACCTCCCCACGGGCAACGAGCATGCTTCTCCCGACCACAGTTCTGAGCATGCTGCACCAACGAGCATGCTGTGGGGCCTTCAACCAACCGGCAACGGCACCAACTTAATGCGTTCCAGTGGCGGCCCAGTAGAACTCATTTTCGTGCCGCCGCCGTAAAACCTGTGACAGCCAAGGCACTGCATAGGCAAGGTGCACGCCGACGAATGGATTTGTAGTAACTATCCCCAGATTCTCCACGCGCCATTCAATCTGAACGCCAAGAAAGACCGAGTTGCTCAAGATTGCCTTGGTCAAGGCAACTGCACACCGGTCTCTGTGTTCTGTCGCTCTGTCGTTGACACGAACTCCGAGCTGGGTGCATGAAACAGGCAACAATGCAACAAACAAATCAACATCAAAGTGGGTCTTTCTGCTTGCACAGCAAAAAAGTCTGTTTGTTTCACGGAAGCATGCCAAGCAGCATGCCCCAACAAAAATTCACAAACCCAAGTTTCCTTTGTTCTTTTTTTGTTTTTTTTCGATGCCCGATGCCGACGAGCCGTGTCAAGCACAAATAAAACCGTGTCAAATACGTTACGGGTCTCCGGATATCTCCGGTTCGATGCCCACAGGGTCACCGGTTACCAACATCGATCCGTGACGCAGCCAGCTTAAACGGGGAAAAACGTTGGGAACGCACACGGAGACGGTCTCGGTACGCGTGACACTGAGGTCTCGGATGGTGAACAGAAACGGCCCAAGCAGGCATCCAAATGGACGAAAACATGATTCACAAAGCCGAGATGGTCGTGTAGCCTGATGCCTCGTCATCCCGGTCCAGGAAATCCTCCATTTGGAGCAGAGGAAACGCTGCGAGGACACCGGACCGGATCAAAACTGCGGCGAAATCAGTGGTGGAACATTCCAAACGCGAGAGGATGTGAGCATCAGTGGGATTCTGTGTATGAAGTTTGTAGACGGTGAAGCGGGAATGCCGTTCAAACAAATTACATAAACAATAAATACGTACGTATACGTAAATTCATACACATTGGAATCGAGGTGCTGTTTCCTCCAATACATGAGACTCTGGTCCGTTGATAAAGATTTCTGTGCATATGAGGAGATTGCTTTGGTAGAGGGACATATTGTTCCATCAAATATCATTGAATACTATATTTGTTCCAGTCTCTTCGTCTTTAGGACCGTCTCAAACCAGAAAAACTCGTTCGTGGAACACCCGGGCAAAGTTAGTTCTGCCAGGAACTGCCACAAGCTCAAGATATGTATAGACCGTGGAGCGGTCACTAATTGATTACGCAACTACAGTGTTTTTTGTCTTCAGATGGTCCTGATGGTCGTGTGCTGTGATCTCGCATTGTCGTTTGTTGTGTTTGTCAACTAAAACCCACAACGACTTTCCCAGTGCCCTTTTGATATCCCAGAATGAGGTCCCTCAGTTCTTGAAAAGGTCATGCACAAATCCTGAAAAGGTGACTAAGAAGGTCCTTGAAAAAGATCCTGTATGTTCAGATTCAACGTCCAGCCCTTTGCTTACATCACCTCTCTAAATTCTGACCGTACCAGCCTTACCATGTCTGGCTGTAGGGGAAGCCTCCTGTGACAAAAACACATTGAATATCCAGAACATTCCAGAACAATATACTGTCCATAGGAGGAGAGAACAAATCGGTATCATCTGCACATGCGGCTGTTCTTTCAGATGTCAGCTGAGGTGCAAAAGCAAAGAACACGTTGGCCCAATAGGAGCTCACAAATTGGAACGCCAGCCTGTGCCAACAGCTTGAACGAAAAATATGTTGCTCCAAGCAAGTTGAACAAAGCTCAGCCGGAGAATATAGGTCATTGCATTTCGGAAGGTCAAACAAACCTCAACCATTTGCTGGTCAAACACCTTACAAGAACCTACATGCTCCCTTCTGGGTCTGGAAGTCCAGCCTCTGAAATTGGTGCCAGCATTGGGCGCAAGGCCCCTCGCCCAACTCGACCGTCAATGAAGGGAACGTGGGGCTGTTGCTCAACGTGGCCTCGGGGTTCGTGGGTTGGTGCAATGGAACGGGCGGAACGGGTGGAATGACCATGCCGAATGGAACGGAGGAGTGTGATGAACACTGGGGAAACAGGGCAGGGCAAAACAGTTACAATGGTGGATAGGATGGTGTTGCTGGTTGTGAGGGCGTCACTGTTTCTGATGCTTATGCTTGTTTCTGATGATAGAATAAGGGTTAAATTGTCAATGACTTTGGAAGAAAACCGGTTGAGGTGAATCACCGCATGTTTGTGTTGCTTCGCACCAAGAAGCAACCCTTGAAGCGCAGCTGGAGAATGACTTTACAGATTCACTGAACTCCTTGAATGTACATAGAAAGCGCAGCATTACTGAATTGGCCAATGATGCAGTAGAATACCTAATTATCCATGAACACAGTATTTTTTGCCCCTATGGATTCACTGAAGAGTGAAATGAAAACCTATTGGCCTGTGATGCAGGCTTTGAAGGCTGCGCCCAGCCATTTCCGAAGAAGCCGCACAAACAAGCGCGGGTGCTTAATGGAGAACAGGGTGCCCAGAACATTCACTCACTTAGAGTCTAAAAACCACTCTTAGGAACTCCTGGTGCTGCGTTTTATACACGTATATCAATACATAGCATGTTATAAAATACCGTATATTATAGTAAATAATGTAAATACAGTCTATAATTCTTGAATCATTAGATTATCGATATTGAGCACAATGATGAGACCGTGCAGAATCGAGACCTTGCACTAGCAAGCACCTGACCTTATCTAACTAGGACAATTTGTATCAAAGGGTCCATCTCTATGCAACCACCCACAACCACCAACTCTTGATGGAAGAACACCTGCGCCAGCTGAAACACAAAAACAATGTATCACAGAGGGGCTTCCAATCTGTGGTGCTGCCAGTGTCATTCTACTAATCAGCACCTAGTCAGTGCCTCTGTGTGGAGAAAGCCTCGTTACCAACACACACAGAAACGGTTCAACAACAGGCACTCTACACCATAGGCCCCCGCCAAAGTGGATTGCAAGTCTGCACCATGTGCTTAGCACCTTCGCACCAACAACTCTCATTTTGCAGGTCAGACCCGGTCTACGAAGGTCAACATACGTGCCTAAACGCCCGCCAAAGACACCACCAACGACGAGGCGGGGTCCTACATGCCCTTAAATGTTTGGAGGGACGGCTCCCCGCAATGATTTCTCCATCTCTCCTCTCAAATCCTTTCTGGTGTCTTGGAAGGTCCTCATATGTTTGAAGTTCAAAGCCTCAAAGCTTAAAGCTGCAAAAAGGCTTCTGATTCAGATCCACAAGCCCATCGATTTGTTGTTGAGAGCCGAGGATCTATGAGATCATCGGTTCTTACGACCGCCTCTTCATAACCTGCGCTCTGCGCTCTGCGGGGCCTCCAACATGGGTCAACTTCATCTAGGACATCTAAATGGGTACGGGGATGAAGTTGCTGATCAAACAACTCACCCGGACCACACGGATGCTGACACTGTAGGTTTGACAGTGGCTCCCAACCGAAGGTTCGGCAGGTCCAACCATTGGCGTTGGGCCAGCTTCCAGCAGTCCAAGACGTTGGACCATTTCATCCCAAAGTTTGACACCAATGTGAATTCAGGGTGGTGCTCATGGTTGGACTCTCATTGAAACAGGTTGCCAAAATCTAACAAAGGTACCTAATAAACATTGATAAGGTCAACTAAACAAGAAAATGCCTTGAGGATTCACACCACTTCTTGCTGAGCAGTGGAACTACTATGAACATCGATGAACTAACCAGCCCCAGCCCGTAAGAGTCTTGACGATACTGCCTGTAAAATCCTCTATACCACATGCTACCACTTTGTCTGATCGAAGTTACCAGAAAAATCTAGAAAGCAGTTTCCCACAAAAACGAAGAACTCTGGTTGTACCGTACCTGGTCCTACAAGTACCGGGGTCCAGTCACAGTCAGCTCCAATCCTGCCAGTCAGCTCCAAGCAGCTATTGAGTCTGGAGAAGCCCAAAGGCTTCTCGTTCGTGGCGATGCTTGTGGCTTTCAACCTGTTCAGCGTGTCCTCGGAGTTCTCATTGGGAAGCCCCGCCGCCTTCACAGTGACCTCAAAAGTGGAAGCCATCATTGCCCATGTTGATAGAGAGATCTACTCAACGACAAAGCCTAGACTCTCTGATAAACAACAAAACATGGCGCCATGT
Organism: Durusdinium trenchii; assembly: GCA_963970005.1. Taxonomy (NCBI): domain Eukaryota; class Dinophyceae; order Suessiales; family Symbiodiniaceae; genus Durusdinium; species Durusdinium trenchii. The sequence continues at coordinate 1,110,407 of CAXAMN010001669.1, forward strand.
CGATGCATCCAGTTTGCCTTCACAATCCTTCACTTTCGCAACCACTGAAAGACCACTTCGTCCAACCACCACAGAAGAGGCACCGAGTTGATGTGTGGCGAGGTCACGGGCGAAACCTTCGGCGAGGTCAAAAACCAGGCATCCAGTGTTCGGAGCAGCTCTTCATGCCTGGGATTGGTTGAAAACCGGACAAAAACAAGACATAAAAACAATCCAGGATCTTCCAACGACCCCAACAAAATGACCAGATCCCAAAAACATCTCTCACTCAGTCCGTCCGTCGCACCAAACGCCGAACGGCCGGGGGTCGGACGGGAGATGCGTGGCGCCGAAGCGGAAGGTCCGCGAGGCGAGCGGAATCACCGGGTGAAAGGGAAGTGATTGGGGGGGACTCGGGTGGGTTGTACACAGCAACTGGTCAGTCCCTCGAACATGTCCTGGGTCCTCAAACAGGCGGGGCTTTGGTACAGAGTTCTCTGCATGAGCTGGTATCAATTTTCTCAGCAATCCTCAGCCGCTTGAGACGGGGGGGTTTAGCTTTTTGCAATGTCAATCAGTTGGTGGTCCCCCATGGTAAAAGGCCATGCTATGCAACTGAACCAAGAAGAACACATTCATCACACTGTTCAGCGAAAAAGATCACCGGGATCACCCTCCCAGGCTTAGGCAAAAGTCCAGGTTTATATCACGATGCTTGGTTCAATTTGGTTCACGCCCATGTGTGTAGTGTGGTCCTGATATGACGGGACCACGACGGAGATTTCGACAACGCAAAATGAATGTGTTTGCTTCTTGGATAACTCCAAGAAGAATTATGTCCTAGCCACCTGGCAAGTGTCCATCCTAGGTGAAAGGAGAGTGGATCCCAGCTTCTTCGCGGAGGCCATTAAACAGGAAGTGGAACAAACCTGCCATATAGATCCATGTATATAATTGTATATATATATATAGTCTGTAGACTAGTCTGTAGAGGGAAACAGTCGCTTGTTCCGCCAAACCATGTTGACCAGAAAAAACAATGTTCGTCAAGATGCTGCTTCTGCAGCAAAGCTCTCAAATCACTATCCATCCTACACGGAGGCCTCCCGGCGTTTTTGAAGGCCAGGAGGTGGGGAAGAGTTCTGTCTCGACCTCTAAGCTTGAACCAGGAAAACGGCAGGCCACATTTCTTAAGGCCACGTCAATCTGGCTGAAGAAGATGGGCGCCCACGTCAATGCACCCAAAAAATTACATAGATGTATACATCATCCTACAAGAACAAAAAAACATTGGATATGTGTTGAACTATTTTGATATGGCCTACAAAAGACATAGTAATAGAGTAATATATTACATGCATACCTGAATCTTCGCAACGGCGCAAGTAATATCAAATAATTGCCTTCTCAAGAAAAGAATGCTGTTACAGTATTACGTACGGTGTCTTTTTGCAAACAGGGCGTTTTTTGTCGTGACCAGCGGAAACCGGCAGAAACCAAAAATAAACGGCTTTTAAGGCTTCAAAACGGCGTCTTTAGGCATCCAAACGGCGTCTTTCCCCGTCCATGGATTTTGAGCACATGTTTGACATGTTGCAACCCCTAAAACGGCAGTAAATTCAAATACGGCATCTTTTCAGTGAAAAATACATCCGGAAAAAAAAACACATGTGCCTTTTGAAGATCCAGGTATAACTAAGCAGCATGCCGACCTTTTCAGGTCTCCATGTGGGTGTCGAATGATTGGGCAGTTACCTGCTGTGAGAAATAGCTTGAGGACCTCCCAACCAGCGGCACGGTGATGCCGTGCCGTGCACTTAAGATGAGCCATGCCCATCTACACTCCTTGGCACTAACATGGATGGGGGTCCCCTGAAGGCACCTGCAGCCCACATGCGTCCAGTTGTTGGAGAGAAGTGAGTGTTCACGAGTTGAGCCGTGTCTTTGGACGTCTGCGGGACAGCCACGTCTGGGTAGTGCTGTGTTCGAACAAAACGTCCCTCAGTTGGTCGACCCGAACCACACCCGGGCACCCGGTCGTTGGTCAAGCATATCGGTTCCAGTCCCACGCAACGACCCACGGTTGCGACCCTCTTCCAAATTAACACCTTCTTGAAACACTCTTTTGATGTCTCACAGGGGTCATCCCCAAACCAAGCAAGGTCAACAGCAAGGGATCAAATGCTGCTCCGATTTTGAAATCTTAAGCCTTTTCTCACTCCAAAAGAAAGAAAAGCCCACCGACGGCAGCACTTCTGGTGCCAAAAAGGTTACATGACATGACTTGGCCGTTTTTGGAACTTTTCTTCGAGGATTCCCACTCATGCCTTTGGCATTCTTGGGCGGAGATGGGACGAAGCGATCCGCTTCCTCAACGTAAAAATGTAGGAAGTCACCCTCAACGCCTGAGAGCTCCCAAAGCTCATTCTTACCCCGCACAAAGTGGGAACGCTTGAACTACCATAATCAACGTCCATGCAACATCCACAAGAAAAGCCCACACAACTTGACAGTGCTGCAGTGCAGTGCTCAAAAATGTGTCATGGAAGAGTAAAATGTATTCCAAAGCTTGGATGTTTGGTTGGTTGGTTGGCTGGCTGTAAAACATACATGTGTCTAGCTCAGGGCAGGAGCTGAGGAAAAGGTGGCAACCACTCAAAACTTACACGTTCAACAAGCGCATGCCTCTCAGCAAATGCACTTCACGTTGCCCAGCTGGTATCTCAGGTGTATTTTTAGATGTCTCCCTGACAGCAGTGGTCCTACGAATGAATCCAAGGAGGGAAGGCAACCTGGACGCGCGTGATTGAAAATCTCAAAGGGCCTGGAAAACCTTGCCCTTTTCTAGGGATCGTCCATTTGTGCTTCCATGCGGCATGGTGAGAGTCACGATGGAAACAAACAAGTCTGGACATGTTGCCCTGTTGACAAGTTGAACATGTTGGATCTTCATTTTGACCACCACAAAATCGCAGCTTCCCCGTGACACCTCGTACCTCTAGCAGCTACAGTACAGCCTGCAATTCGATCACGCTCGCCACGTGCAACTCCAACGTGGAGAGATGTTCCAAGTCGGGATACAAGTTGAATGACTCTGTAGACTCTGTATGTCAATCTATCTGATGATCCAAAGAGAATGAACAGCTGTGTAATGAAGGTTTACGACCGGAGCTTTGTCCCTATGTCCATAGTATGAAGCCCGTCTGCGCTGAGGGACAACATACCAAAGATTGCAGTTCAAAACCCGAAGCCACGAGACATGTAAATTTGTATCACTCTGTCGTCTCTAAAACATTGGCAACTCATCCTCATGTGTGCAAAAGGTTGCAAGCAATCAATATGATGACCCAAACCTAGAACCCCAGGAGCCTGCGCCCAGCCTAGCCAAACCAAAATTGATGGAAAGGTATAGAAAAAACAAGGTTGACATGCAGTTGTTTGAACGAATCGGCGCGAAACCACGGCAAATTGACTTGGCAGTGTGGATCTCTGAAATCATATTTGTTTTGGTTGGCACTGACTTGTTTGATAATGCATACTCATATGTTCTCTAGAGAACAGAACTAGACTTAGACATAAAAATGCAGCTGTCTCCTTGATGTGATTCCTTGACCACGCCTTAGTGGATGCCTTCCCATAAGGATTTCTCATCCCAACGCCCAGCGGGCTGCGGCCGCAAGGTACACTGCGAGTGATGCACACCCATGCATGTCAGTCTCACAGTCGGCCAGCGAACCAAACATTGGTCGGACATGGAGGCTGCACAAGTGGCCGAACACATCATACTGAAAGCCTCCAGGGGATGTCTAGGACTCCTAGGACCATAATATATGGGTCTCTGAGGGTCCTTGTCCTTTCAGTGTGGGTCTCGAAAAAGGAACCACCCAAACCAGTATTGGGTCTTCCTTCTTCCCTCATTCTGTACATCGTCAGAACTGTTCCTTCAGCTGACCACAAATAGCAACCTCCTTCGCAGCCGTGTGGCCGTGCTCCTGAATCGGTTGACTTCGAAAACTTCTCGAACGCTTTCTCCTGAGCAAGCTTTCTCGAAAACTTCTAGTCCAGGTACAGTATACGGTTTACAGTTTACGCCATATTCCACCCTCTGATCTTCGATGAAACCGTCTTCCATTCCCTTCGTCTGGCGGCCACCCGCTCGAAAAGGGGCCGCTCAGAAACGCCAACGTTGCGTGGACTCGGACTCGGAGTTGAAGGCGTCGACGTCGACCGTGTCGACTTGGAGAAATCCACGAAGAATCTGCTGCTGGGCCAGAAGATCCTTCGGGTCTGTTGGGCGTGAAACAGCAGGGCGTCTTTATCGTCTTTTCAGGCTTTTCCGTCTCACGTGTCGACTGATGTGTTTTGTTGGTTTGAGGTCAATTTTCCAAACCTGCTTCGGGAAAACAGATGAAAAGAAACGTAGGAAGTCACAGCTCCAATTCACAGAGTCAAGTCATCGCGATCCAACACAGTTGGGCGGCCCTGTCTGTCTCTTGCCGAGACTTGGTCATGTCTGTCTCAGACTTGGTGCCCCAAAGCCACAAGTCGAAGCCCTCACTTAGAGAGTTGCGTGTTACGGGTCGTGTTACGGGTCGCAGAAACACATCAACGAAATTCGACGAAACATCGGTCCCATGGATGCACATCCCTTCAACCTTTCGAATCACAACAGTCTTTCACATATACGAAATCGCATCGCTTGCGTGACTGCAGCTTTGTCTTCCATGCGCAAGGTGGGATTGGAACAAATGTTTTGTTTGTCGCCTGCTCTATGTCAGTTTCATAGCTCTGTTTATGATTGTTAATTCATGTTCATTCCTTATTTGGTGGCTTTGGATGGTGATAAAATTACAGTACTGTGTACCTCCTCCAGTACGGGAAGCGTAAAGCCATGCAAACCCTGACTCCTCCATCTGCTTCCGCAACTTCCTGCTCTGTTGCTTCAAAGCATACCTGAAGTGAAACGTCAACTCACATCTCTCTGGGTTCAACAAAGTATTGGGATCCTTGCTGGTCATTCAAAGGTTTAACACCTCATCCATAAGCAAATAACCAAACCCCTTTCAGTTGGTCAAGCATCCCAAAGGCTTTGGGGGAGCAAGTCTCATCGGGCCCTCGAACAAAGGAACCACACATAGGAAACATCAAGGATGTGCTGATGCAATTGGATATGTTGAAGTCATCTAAACCTCAACTCCAAGTAGTACATTAACTCAATTGAGCTCCAAGATAAACTAATAATTAGTTAGTAAGGTTCATGAACGCGCAAGTAAGTTGTCAAGGTTCCACCCTTTCTCCTCATCTACAAGCATGCTCTTCTTGTTGTTGTTCTTTCTCTGCGGTGATTGAGCTTATCGTGGAACATCTCTATGGTTTATGGAGATATGAAAGGCACGAACAACTCCCAACGTTTTTCATCCAAACAAGTGTTGGGGAACTGGGAACAAAAGGGGATGTCATCAACAACTACATCAAAGCACCTTTTGAATTGAACGCAACCGGAAGTGTCCACATGCAAGCCCACAATTATGGGCATTGCAATGTTGACTTCCTATATAATATATAAGTATAAAAGGACCGTGAATAAAGCAATGTTCTTCAAACACCAATAACATTGGACCCACAATTATGCTAATTGTTTTTCTCGACCCTGATATATGTATAAAAGGACCGTGAATAAAGCAATGTTTTTCAAAAACCAATAACATTGGACCCACAATTATGCTACTTGTTTTTCTCGACCCTGATTTTCAGCTGCTTCCAACCTTTCCTTTCATTGTCCTTTCAATTCCATTTCTTTCCTTTCATGTGTCTTTCATGTCCTTTCCTGTCCTTTAATTTTCCTTTGTTGTCCGTTCATGTTCCTTTCATTTCAACTTCAAATCAAGATAGCTTTGTTTACTTATTTATGGATTTAACTTTTTTTAGGGTCAAAACTTGATCAAGGGGGAGGGCGGGGTTATTAGGAGGTGGACATTAAGCCCACATTGCATTACCGATGCAAGTGTATGAACTGCCCGCAAAAACAAACGCTCTTAAACCATGCAACGCGTCAAACATGTTGGACAACAAAGCGTCTCCGATCCTCTCCTGGGGTTTTCAAAAGTTTTGAATACGACACGTAGCTGAAAACCTAGAAATATTGGGATATGGGTGTCTTCCGAAGAGCTTATGAGACCTTAGTTTCCTACAGGGACTGCAATGATTTCCTTCAACCAGCTACGCAATAAATAGCCGGCAAGGTGAGCCGGGTTCAACTCATCTCAATACCATTAAACAATTTATTCAACGCGTGGTCCGAAGGACACTTTTTATCACTTTTTGGATTGTGGTAGGACCCACCGTCAGGTCCCATTCTTTGTGGTTTTAGATGCTTTAGATGGGTCATTTGAATCATTTGACGTCCTCCAAGGGTGGCTGCCTGTTTTCAGTATGCAGGCTTTAAACTCTGAATGTCGACCGGGTCATTGGAAGAACCTCGGCACTTGATCGATGTCCAATCATATGTGCGGGGCCTTAAAGGTATGTCCATGTCAGCATGCAGCATACAACAGAAGAGTTATTCCAAGGTGTATCTAGACAAATAAATACGTATATGTCAAGTTCACTGTCAGAGTTCAATGGGCAAAAACAAGTCAATTAAACCGCCTTGAACAAAAAAGATTGTGGAAAACAACTAAGCGAGACTTACTGTTAACCAACAGGAAAATGAACAGTGTTGTCATGGACGAAAACAGTCTTCCAAAGGCATCAACAACCAGGAATCACGGAGCAAGTGACAAATAATGATGAACTTGGGGATACAGGAGGCAAACTTACTTGAGGAAATCAAAGGCCACCATAACACAGGAACTTGAATCCTGTCATCGTTGACGTCAGTTGTTTCAAGGGCTATTAGAACCCTGCGGCTGCCACGAACGCTGCCACGCCACAGGAACATGAACACGATCATGGTTAAACTCAATGTTTTGGAACCCTCAACGATCCAAGGATTACGACATACTGGAATGATTTCAGGCACCCCCACCAATTCCCTCAATTGATGGCCTCTCCATGAACTTTGCTATTTCACCAGATCTGTAAAAATAGTTGAATGCTTTGCCGCCCGCATAACCAACGTGTCTGTCCTTGCTTAAAACTTACATAGTTTTAGGAGGCTCTGTGAGACCACCTATCTTTAAAACATGTTTGGTTGTTGATTGTTCTTGGCTGCAATATCGGGATGTATGGTGATGTATGTATGTTCATGATTTTTTTTCAAAAAACATATTCCACCAAACTGTGTGATGACCTTGACCCCCACTCCCCCCATTCATTCCCCAATAACATTCCAAGAAGACATTCCACGAACCCATATTACACCTTAGAACACTTAGGTCGATGACTGTATACCGGCCCACGACTGGAAACGACTGCCTTGCACTGCTAGAAACTGGATATATATATATATATATATATGACAATATTGATATTTAAGAACAACATGAACACAAACGGATACACTACAAAACTCAGCTACACATTATTCAATGGAACCCTCGGATCCAGGGGGGCATATGTTAGCAAAGCACGCCGAAACGAATTGATCATAATTATATAACTGGAAACTCAAGGGAAAATGAGCCCATGGTTTTGAGATTTGGGCAATGCGAATCCGAACCTGGGTACGGTTGGGTAGTTTGGGATACATATCTAGTCTTGGATCGTTTTGTCTTCTTGGATAGGCTTTGTCCATCTTGGTCCCATCCACTCCGGCCATCCACCGGGTGACACATCCACGGAGCGTGCCGGGCCCTTCAACAGTAGACAGCCCTCTGTGAACCTCAGTGAGGCTGGTCACAGCTGGCGAGCGATCCATTCGAGCATCGAACATCATCGATCCCTTCGAGCATCGATTCTTGTTTTCCTCCCATGGCTGGGTGTCCTGTGTGTATGTGTGAAACCCTTGGAGTCACAGCGAATCTTTTGGTTATTTGCAGGGGGCACGGAGACTGATTTCCTATCCGTGCCAACGAAGCTACGGAAATCAGTTGGAAGAGAGCAACTCTTGTACCTGCACTTTGATCTGGATGTGACGCTGAGTAAGTAACCACCTTCTCCTCTAGCTGACCAGGCCGTTTCAGGTGATTTTGAGGTCTGCAGACAAGTGTCTTCGCTTTCGATCCCGCCGAACCGTGTACTTTGGAGTTTGAGACTTTCAGAAACCTTGACCTGAAGATCGTTAGACCGCCTTACATACTACCTGTTTACCCAGGCAAGTTTTTGACTCAGGCTTCTTCAAGGCTTGGGGTGATCAGTTCCGTACGCATTATCCCAATTGTATGTGTGTGTATCTTTGATATGCGCATCAGTTCAATTTCTTTGATCAAATCGTGGAAAAAACACAACAGAACGCTTGATTTAGTCATCAAAAGCCTCTGTGGCCAATGGAACAAGACGGACCGTTCATATTTGGAGGAACATAGAAACCGAGATGTTGTTGGCAATTTTCCAAGTTTCCAGCCACCAGTTTTCACCCAAGGAGCACCCAACATAATTCTGCAAGGGTGTCACCCAGCTGCACGGGTAGCAGAAACCCTCGAGTCTAAAAGGGGTGTTTTTTTTGGTCGTGTTATAGACAGAATAACAAAGGAGATTCATCTGTCTAAACCACTGGGGCCACTGGGGCCACAAGGCCCTCGGCTGATTCATGTGTACTATAGGTTTCAGAATAGATGGCACAATCCCCCAAAGGTGGGTTATATGGACCCCCGTCTAGACATCTTCGGATTTGTGCCTTCATCCTGCCTGAATGTCTCGCGTGCACGCGCTCAACTGCCTTCCGTCGGATCTCAGGAACCAAGCCATCCAAGTTCAGCCACAGCCGGTTAATGATTAATGCAGTTGCGTTCCAGCGTTTCACCCTGTCTAAAGGCCAATCTTAGGAACTCTTCCATGGTCAGCACCTCATTTCCATCCAAGTTCAGGCTGTCAAAGAGGGTCCATGCATCCTCACTGCGCGATCTTCGTGAGCTTCACAGGCGATACAAGCGTCACACGGTCGACCAAGATGCACAGGGTCAAAGAGGTCTGTTGACTGACCCCTTCCCTTCCCTTCCCTTCCTAGGGCTGTCCCGGTTTCGTCATTCGTCACCGCTAGGGCCTACCTCGTTCAGTTCTCTGCGGTCTATGAACGTCCATACAATGAATGAACATATGTCGTGTACAAATAAAATATGAACATCGACTTGGTGTTTAAGTTGAGCGGTTTCGTTGGCTCCAAATATTTGGGGGCTTCATTATTGGTTTTTGTTCCCGGCGTGGTGAAAGAGATGTTCATTTCCGTTGACTCCTGGAGCAGGGCATGCTGCAAGGTAAACACATTAATTAATAGTAATTAGTAAATATATATACAAATGATTCCACAGTCTTAATTAAACAAACGCACAGTACAAACAAACTGACACAATCACAGCACCTGACCTTCTATATACTCAAAAACAGGACAAGTGACAACTACGTTCAGACCGGACTCACGCGAACCCACCGCCGAGTTCTTCGGTTCCATGAGCATCCACGGGCACGTCGGCGGATGTCCGGTGAGGGATACTGGGACCCGAGACCTAGAACCGAAGACAACGCGACCCGTTCGGCCCCGAATCCTCTGGAGGGGTCCGGGGTCAAACCAATCCCTGAATTTTGAGGGACCAAGGGCTGTTTGGAGCGTCTGGGTGAAGAAATATCAGGCAACAATGGCCGCAGTTTGTTTATGGTCATGAATGTCATTGGGGCATGTCCAGCCCACAAAGCATTGACATGCAAATGATGCAATGGTAGTGTCACTGTAGAAAATGCATCACTATGGTCATAGGGTGTGTTTCGTTCCGCTTCCCTTGTATTGACCGAAAGCAAAGAGGTATCTGCCACTGTCTTTGCCTTGCAGGGTGCTGTTTGTTGAGAACAATCACAATTCCGAAATGATTTTTGCTGGGTTGTTTTATGTTTTCTCTCTTTCCAATGCCCCGACGTTCAATCCATGTGAGATTCCAATGCCTTTCAAACAGAAAAGAAAAGAACTCACATGAGCCCCAGCCGCGCTGAATGGTCAAAATAGTTCTCTCACCAACCGTGGGATCGGCTGTTTCATCACCTGCCAGGTTTAGTAAGTCAATCCATGTGTTCCAAGCAACTGTCGCGTTGATGTCGATGGACTCCAGGAAAATCTTCATGTTCCTGAGACGCATTTTAGCAACGAATTAGCTGCTGAATGAACAAACAACATGCAAATGCCACATTGGAGATCGCTGTGAAGCTCATCTGGGGCTTTCCGAGTGTCTTTTTGCACTGCAAAGCATTAGAAATTGTACATTGACCTTCAAGATGGAGGCTTGATGCCTCTGACTTCCGAATCTGTACCCCATTTCCTGGTCGCTGGTGGAGAATAGCAAGGGAAGTCATAGATTTCATACTTCCTTGCTATAAAAAAACAAAAACTGTCTTGCAGGCAGCTGGTCGCTGGTCGGTTCACCTACTTGGCAACGGCTTCGAAAGGTGTAGCGGGTCCGAAGGCCCGGCCACTGGATGAGTCAGATTGAGTGAGGAAAATTGGTCTGTGAAGTTCCACTTGAAGAAGAACGACTACTAACACACTAGTACTAACTTTTTTACTACTACTACTACTACTTCTTCTTCTTCTTTTTCCATTTTGAATCAAGCATGGAAGCCAAACTCCATCTGTCATCCTCTAGGGTGTAGGACGAAAAGTAGGGCCTGGAGATCCTAGATTGTCTCCTTCACCTGACTCTGTACTGCTGGTTGCTGACTTCAAAAAACATCTTACAAAGAGCCCATATCCAGATTCCAGCATCCTGATCCTGATCCCTGAACCGCCAGACCTGGGAAATACAAAAAGAATCCATAAATCACAATACTGCTGGCCACTCCACATCTTCAAAAGACTGATTGTGTTGCTGCTGTAAGAGCAGCGAGGTGCCAACTCAATTCATGTGTCCACTTTGAGACTCAGGTATTTCCCATGACTAGGTAAGTGGTTGTTCAAGTATGATGTAATAATTGTAATACGTATAATATTTAAATATATAGTGATGGAGAGTGGGCAGTTGTGGCAGTGCGCTGTTTGGCCCATTTGCTATGACAAATGGACTCTCTATAGTAATTTATGTATACCTAATTCATTTGTAGTTTAATTCTATAATAGTAATTTTAGTCAACTCTACATGCATGCTAATTCACGTTTCTTTCAAATTCAATACTAATTTAGATCTCTATATATATAGTTAATTCAATCCAAATTACATAATTCCATTCAACTCTAATTTATTTTTTTTAAAATCGAAAAAAATCATTCCAATTTATATAACTCTTGCTCAATTCAAATGTGGTTCTTGTTCAAGTCTAGTCTAAATCCACAGAGCAGGTGTTGCTGGGGGTGTGAGCTGAAGACAAAATGCTATAAAATCATGTGCTTTCCTCAGGATCTCTGGGAAAGTAGATTTCCCAGAGATGTGTGTTTTCATTAATTTTATGCGGACAAACTTCTGAGAACATGTTTTTTGGTGTGTTTTAGCTTTTATTCTTCAAGAATTGTCCACAAAGTGCAGAAGATTCTGCAGAGTGCACTCCCGGCAGTGTAGTTTTCTTGACAAAGGTTAACAGAGTGCCTTCCTCGCAGGGTAGTTGCCTTGACAAATCTTAACAGGGTGCCCTCCTAGCAGTGCAAGAAAGCTGCACTACCAGGAGAGCGCTTTGTGGACAATTTTGGACCCTGTGGACAAATACAAAAAAACACATGTTTTCAGAAGTTTGTCCTCTGTGGGAGGGTTCAGTCAAGACTCTCTGAAATATGTTCTAGTGTTTGTTTCATGTGTTTGTTTGCTTTTTTGACATATTTTGTCAATTGGTCAGGCTTTCCTGCTGGATGCAATTTGATGCAATTGTTGTACAGCCGTTTTTGGCAGTGCAGATTTCTTGACAAATGTTGACTCAAAAGAACACAAATTTGCAAGAACACTGCACTGCCAGGAGTGCCAGTTATGTATGAAAAAACACAATCCGACATGGTAGGCAACTGCTCTGCTGCTTGGTCAAAGAACTGACAAAAGAAAAAGATCAGGTGGAAGAACCGGTGAAAAGAAATGAACAAGTTAAAGGACCTATTGAAAATGCTAAATATTCCCTAGCTAGCAGCGGCTGAATGAGCTTGGTCTATGATCAAAACCATGTCGGTTTGGAAGCAAAACACTGGGCAAAGCTGAACCACAAACCACTCGCTCACAGCAGGGGAAAAACAACGATCTCTTTCGAGCGCGGGCATCTCATCATCAAAGGCTTTCTCAAACTCCGTGATCCTTGGAGGATTCGGTCAGTCATGAGAGTCTGTGGCTGTATGGTTGAAACACTCACGAACGACGCGCAATCAGCCAGTCGGTTATATGGTTCAATCATCCCAAATGACGAGCATGAACATACGATCACCTCCGGTCTGTGTTTGCTCGTGGCCCATTGGGTGGCCTCTCGCTCAATCAGAACGATCGGAAACCAGGCAAATACCGGGAACATGAAGAAAAACACATCAGCTTTCACATGTATGGAACAGCAGGGGAGTTCTCCACCTGTACCAAAATCCTCGCCTTTCTGGCTGAACATCTTGTAGTGAGAAAGGACCCAAAAGGACCGTGGCTGTGAGGATCCAACAGAGACAAAGACAAACGACATTTGATTTTTCCTTCTTTCGTAGCATACCCGGCTAGTACAGTAGTGTCTAGTAACATTAGTAAACATGTTCAGCAACCTTATCACTTGTCGTGTGTTTGTCGTTCAGCCACTTGCTGGCACAATATGGACATGTTCCCATGCTGCTGTGATTTGCTGTCCGCACGACCTCACAAAGTAGCGAGGTATTCAATATCAACCCGAGAACTCGAGAACCTGTAGCTTCAGACTTTCGGTCAACATCATGGGGTATAGATGGGTATATAGGCATAGACCATGTGCAACCATATGAATCCATATGCCACCATTGTCAAGCTCGAAAACAGAAGGGTCTTTCTGAACCGCCCAAACCGAAACCGGAGGACGTATGCCACCGAAAACCGAACCGGACAGCTTCGCCCAAACCCAAAGGATGGGTCGACTCATCGCAAAAGCTCCAAGCTTCGTGAGGCATCCGAAGCCGGATTCATCCATGCCTGGGCTGTTCGACTGGTGGCCTGGTGGCGCGTTTGGGTATCACACTCGTTCAGTCGTGCTCAGTGATCTGCGACCAGCAACAACGAACTCCTGGTTCAATTCGCAAGGATGTGGCTTCGAAAAGCTCTCACGGTTCTTTTGGGGGTACATTCATGTAAATTCTGCCAACGAAAGGCTCTTGTGGGCTCGAACAGGGAAAATTGCTCAGGTCACCGAGGGGTCAGTCCCAAAGATGGGACGAACAGTGAGGTTTGGTGGGTGGGGCCACCCACCTGGTAACCTCTTGTGTCTTATGTTTGTCGCAAAAACACGGCTCGCGGCTGATACGCCGCCCTGCAACTGTATGCGCGGCTGATTTGCTTTTGTTTTTGTCCGTTGAGATTTTATTTGGTATTTACAGTAGATGTTTCTTTGACATGCATTTCCGGATGCATCAAATCTCATGCGTTTACCCAAGTAAAAGTCTTGCGTGGCAGTGGAGGCACAATGTGTCCATCAACCACGAGTTGAAGGATGTGATGGGACTGGTGCTGTGGAAGTTAAAACAGACCGATGTTGACAGTTTGGATCCGCTGCTTGTGCCCTTGCAGTCGAACAACTGTTCTTTACAACAATGTGCGTTTCGCCAGCTGTCAAGTTGCTGGGTACCTGCAGTGACCCAGCGGCCCCGCATCTTACTTTTAATTTTGATTGAAAACTCGTCATTAGCCCCCCACCCACACCCACCCACCCCACCCCTATCTTCCAAAGCGTGTGTGCATATGACATAATCTTCGAAGCAACCGGAACGCAACGTACATGACAGGCGCAAGGGCGGCGTATCAGCTGCGGGCAAAAAAGAACAATGCATTCATGGATGTGTTGGAAGACATTCATTTGCTCAACATGGCCAGGCTCTGGAGACTTCTGGGAGATCCACTGATCTTAGACTTCTGAACGAAACAAATCCCGCACCTTCAAGACCAGCTGCGTCGGAAAAGCTTCGCGGCCTTGGCACGCAAAGAGGTCCGATTCTCCATCATGACCTGTTTGGGCGCAGCTTCTTGGCACCGGCATATCCAATCCACACCTCGTGAGGCCTGGTGCAAATGATTCGCTCCATGTCGTGATCGTGCCCGGGTGCCCATGTAGCGAACACGGCTTGCAAGGCGAAGATGCCATCATCCATTGATTCTTTGCTCAATCCACAGAAGCAAACGTTCCGTCCAACATCTGCATAGGGCAAGGTCGACCCCCAAACATATGACACATAATATATAGTTGAGAATCTTCGTCTAATGCAACCCTTCAAAGGATTTCTCCAAAATGGACCCCTGTCGTTCTGGTTTTCCGGAAAACGGCGGCGCCTCGTGGTTCAGATCGGCTGCACGGATGGTACCTTAGCAATGGCAGGGGAGGTTCCTGCAGAAGAATGCGGTGGATAGACGGGTGGATAGATGGGTGATGTCAAATGCACTCACCCTGCCATATCAATATTCGAGGTTGGAATTTTCTGAAATGTCTTGGAAGCTGCAAAGCGATCATATGGAGAACAGTTGTGCCACCTTTCCTCAAACAAACTTTTGCTAGAGAGGTTTGCAAACAGCGCTTGCATATCATGCCAGAAACAACAAACAAAGTCCTAAAGGGATTGTCATTTGGTTGTGTTATGATTAATTCTCAACCTGCTGCGGTCATTCTTTGCAATGAACTATCTGGCTGTGAAGTTGCAACGTAAACAAACCACAACCCCCTAAACATTGAAGGGATCACACTTTGTGTTTGAAAAGCACCTAAGTGGAGTGCCTACAAAGTACATTTGATAATTTATGGGTGTCAAAAGCATTGCCATCACAACTAAGTGGATCGCAACTGCCAGCCTTCATTGATCACGATCAATCCAGCCTTCCCGACCGTTCAATGAAGGAGTGGGACCCTACCTGGTGTGATGCCAAAGGTAGACGGTGCTTTGACCTTTGTGGATCTGAATCATGGCACAAACACCTCCCACCAACCAACAATCTAAGTGGACCATCCCCTCTTTCTAGAGGAAAAAAGTCTTTCCACGGGCCAAGTTCCACTAGAAATTATGGTTGGCGGGAGGGAAAGCCTTGATGTCTGGAAAAGTTTCTCCCCAAAGGCTGCAGTAATTCAGCTTTGTGATCTATGGGAGGAATATGTTTTGCATCTGTCGGCATCAACCCGAAAGGCAGAATCTGCCACTCCAGTATATTTTGACTGATGACCTTGTCCATCCCCCACACCATGACCTTGTGCTTCAAAGTGTCTGTTGCAGAAAACCGCAATCATAACATTCAAAAGAGCCAGCATTGCCATGCCGATGAAGACATGAAAGAGCTGCATCCAACCCTCCCCCACCTCCTGAGGGCTTACGACGAGTCGAAGGGTGGCTTGGCTCAAGTTGGGAGAGTGTGGCCCCCAACCAAGTGACCCCTGCAATACGGCAATATCCCATGTCTTCTTTACAGTATAAATTCTGTTTCCCTGAAAGGCGGTTTTGAGGGTCTCAGGAAGTTCTTGCCGTCTGATGGCACCCACTGTGAGTGTCCATCACTCCATCACCGATACTCACGGCTTTTCACTGCCCAGTCCACTTCGCCGGGTCTGATCCTTCACATCAGTCCAACCCCCAGAGCAGTCCACGCAGTCTGCGCCCATGTATAGTGGAGAAACCACTTGAGAGGGTTTCTGATCGTTTCTGGCTACAAAAAAATTCTGTGGTAAACTCTCATCTTCTGCAACTCTTTCATTCGCTTTCCCTTGGCCGAAGGTGTGCTTGTGACGTGTTTTCTTTGATCGAAGGAGACCAAAGGTGCCAAGATTGGTACGATCTCAAAGCCGGTCTCAGGGTCCAAGCATGTCTTTGGGCGGGTGGTGAGAAATTGGGAGTCTGCCAACCTGGGAATCAACTTGAATACTTGACCCACGTTGTCGGTGGTCAAAGGTCCAACGTTCAACTGACCAGCTTTGCATCCCATGTCGCGTCGCGACAAGTGTCACCCGTGATGCCCTCTAGGCATGGTTGACACATCAAAGTCAACAGAGTGAACCTAACAGGTACAAAGCACCGACCAACACCTGTGGACTAAATCCCTGTTTGCAAACGTGTCTTTAATTGATCCCGGTGATTGATGAGACTATCCCGGTATATCCCGGTCGACAACTATGCTGGGCTGGACTCTTGCTCATGCGGAGTGTTCCAAAACTGGAATCTTGAAGGTCACTCTTAAAGATCAGAAAAGAGAGAATGAAAGGCAAGCGCAACAACTTGGAATCCGTGACAAACACAAAAACCGCCTGAGAACCGCTCATGAAGGCCTCTGCTGTTTTCACAGGTAGGAGGAATGTGAGGGGCTCAAAGCCGAACACAAATCACCCTTCCGGACCAATAACATCTGCAAGCATCTACGAGTAAATCAGCTGGTACTTGCCAGTCCAAACCTGAGCGGGTGTATTGGCAACCGGACCAACAAATGAGCGACGAAAAAAATCGTCAGTCTGTGTGTGTGATGTTTCTATTCATGACAGCCTTCAATTCAGGTCTCGTTCTCGGCAGGCATAAACGTATTGACATATAACTCATATACAGTATACAAATGATCACAAATTCAATGCAATGAAAATCAATCAAATTCATTAACCTTCTCACCATTCTCCTCTCTATCCTGCTGCCCAAGAGGCCACCCAGAATGGAACGGAAGAGCGTTGTCATTGACTTGGACACCTCGCTTCGGGCCGTTCACACCCGCACGGCCCAAACCTCTGGAGAACACCAGGCCCGACTTGGCCGCAAAAACAGGGCCGAGAACGCGAGGAACAATAACTCGGCCACCTGTGGTGGTCGCGGCACGGTCTTTTGAAGGAGCCAAAACCATACAACAAAAACTATACAACAAATCTGCAATGTGCTTGGTTTACCTCCAAAAATAGTTTATCACTCTGAAAAAAAACATAACACGGAGTTGGAGCATTTGGCGCTGGTCACACACCTTAGCAGAATCACTTCAAGAGGGTGGCAAGATCCATAATCAAGAGGGGTTTGTGTGTCATTTGCCCATAATCACAAGCCCCCTAACCCCAAAAAGCGAGTTTTGCGGACGCTCACACTCGACAGGCCCTCATGTCGACGCTCACACTCCTCGCATATGTCATGAGTGGCGAACTCGACTCACTCTCACCGGAAATCGACTCTGCTCACGAACTCGGTCCGGGAGGGTCCGGGAGAGCGCAGCTAAGAGAAGCACAACATGTTCTGGGACGCAAAGCCGGTGGTTGGCTGAAAGGGCATGCTGAAAGCGCAAAACCCAGTGCAAATCTGTGGGTGGGTACTTCCAAAGGCACCCCTGCACACCAGTATGGAAGAAGACACATGCTTTAGCTGGGTGTCGGATCCGAAGTACTTGCAAAGGCAATCATCGCCATCACAGCAGTTCGGGAGCGATTGCAAGTGGAGCAGCACAGCATCCGTGAAGAGCCTCAAGCATTAGTGGTTGGTCGTTGCAACCCAACTGAAGAATATAAGAAATAGATCTTCGTTGGGAATGATTGAAACTACCCGATTAGAAAATAAATGGCAACTAGTTCTGTCAAAATCATGGAATGGATCGTAGGGCGTCTTGGACCACTTTCCTCCACGTTCCGAGCCACCACTTCAAACATCGCACCTCCCAGCGAGGAACACACCCAAGACAGGCAAGTCTAATTGAAGGTAAGTTGGCTGCAAAACTGGAAACACTCCACCCAAAAGACCGACTCCAAGCAAGAGTAAAAGTGTTACTGTACCCTTTCAAGAGTAGGAGCAGGCCAAAAATGTAGAATGCGATGATCCTCATCACGACAGCGGCTTGGGAGTCGTGGACTAGAGATAAGACTTGGTCGTTGCCTCTGCAACTATACAAGTACAGCTATTTTGGTGTCCCTTACTTGGAGGCCATCGCCATCGCTATTAGATTGGAGGCCATCGCTATGAGGTTGGAGGCCATTCCAATTTCGGTGTCCTTTCAAGCCCCTCGCATGAACTCCCAAAGCATTGTGTTCTACCCGTACGGCCCGTAGGTTACCTTCTACCAAACGGTCTTTGGGTTTGGGGTCTCCAATCTTATGTAGTACATACAGTGGGCCCATTGTGCCACATGTCACTGTTGGGCCCCGGCAACTGTCGCTGTCGATCTATCTCTCGGAGCAACACCGCACGATCCCATGGACGAAAGCGAGAAACGTGAGCAATCAAAACCCCTTCACATTCTACAGTCTTCGGAGGGTGGGATCAATTGTTCCTAGTAGCTTCTTGTTCCTAGTAGTAAGGCCAGGAGCCCCTAGAAGCGTCTTTGCTCCTAGTAGTAAGGCCAGGAGCCCATAGTAGCGTCGAATGCTACTGGACAAGACTTCAAGCAGCACTTGCTGTTTCCGCTGTAAGGAGTAAAACGGACAGAGTGCCACATTGACCCAAAGCCGTCATGCACGACATGGATGGAAGGCCTCGTGACTGATTTGGCGGGTGAAACATTTGGCAAGTCCGAGTTGGCCACTGATATGCGTTGCTTGGTCCACTGGTTTTCAGCCGGTCGAACGCAAGTTGAGCGTCAACAAGACCAATGCCCAGAACAGTGATCGGGCAGCATCCATGATGGAGAACCTAGGCTGAACTAAGCTTTGTCTCGGTCTTCAGGTCACTAAGTCCAAGGTAAAGTCGTGCACTAAGCTGTGTTTCTTTCTCCAATGGAGCTTCAACAGGAATTCAGCCGGGCTTCCCTACAGTTCGCAACATAGCAAAACCCCAACTGTAAGCTTTTAATATGAAAACCTGCAAACCTTCTAGTGGGTGCTTTGGGAACAGGAATTCATGGTGACCATATTTGACCATATTCCACAAACAAGGGTTGAAAATACGTTAGGTCCGGTCTAGGGAGAACTGAACTAGATCATGAATTAGGTCCTGTACAAACATGATCAAACATGTACAAATTATCCGCTGATGAAAATGGGACATGCCTGGTACGGTCTCAGAAACGTGGAATGCACTGGTGAGTAACAGGACCTGTCTGGTGAGTAAGGGATGAAAGCCTGGTACATAAACAATGGAAAGAGCGCTCTGCACTCATTCGGGGCAAGGTAGTGTGACACCGAATTCGATGAGACTTGAGTTGACCTGGCTATTTCTTCGATCTCTTCGAAAGGTACAAGCTGAAAATAAAGACGTGCTGCACTTGCCCAAAGCTTCCAACAGTCCAACAGTCATCGATAGACTAAGCTACGCTTGAAGCGATAAGGTTCCACACCTGAAGGTAGAAGATCTCTATAGAGGTGTAGTTCCTACTGATCCTTACTGTCAGGAGTCAGAAACATGTTTTATTTGGTCCAACACCTCTTGCGTGCAGAACACCAAGCGCTTGCCTACACCAGCCCCCCTTCCCTTCATTTGTCCCAACTCCGAATAGCTTTTCACCATTGACCATTGGTCACGACTAGTCACGAATAGACCATCCAGTCCAACACCTCCCTCCAGGCGTCCGAGCAACACCAAGATACGCAGGGCCCCTAAGAACTTCAGGATCCGGAAGGAGCGCACGGACTGCAGCAGCTTCCCGATCCGAAACAGCCTCACGATGCCTTGGACGCCGAGGCCGCGCAAAGCCCGGCCGCGCGTCGGCCAGTCGGCCACAGCGTCCACGAGAAAGCGCGTGGGGACCACGCGTCAGGCGTTTTGGGAGGCGCGATGCGTTTTTGGGGGCTCTCATGTGGGCCCGGATGGTTTGGGTCAGTATTAACAAGAAATAAGCATGAAACCTGGGAAGGCACTAATTGCAACATCATCGACATCATCCTGCATAGCTCCTTAGCTCCATGAAAAAGGGGGCTCCTTGAATGTTGAATCCAGGTGTAGTTTGACCCGAATTGACCTGCCCTGGACTTGGGAACAACCGCATTTCAGAGTGGAGGAGTTGGTATTGAAAGTCCTCCAAATTCATTCGTATCAGTTGTCAGTAGTTGTGCCAACTTGAACCTGGCCTATATATAATATATATATTACACAAAAAGTCAGCATGACTGCGGCCCAAACAGGGCGGCCATCTTGAACCAAAAGAACCCAACATATCTGTTCTTTGGTCGTCCTTGACAGGCGCTGTTTCACCGGAGAATGACCTGGCCATCTCTGGGATGAGCTGGGGAGTCTTCCATGAGTTCATGTACCACCGTCTCCATCACTCATCACTCATCACTGTCACTATCCTAAAGCAGTTCCACTTCTCCTCTGAGTTGAGTTGGCAGATGCCTAAACCAGCCGAGCTGCGCACGTTGCTGCTCGAACCCTCACTGTCCTGAGCGAAAAAGACATGATGTTGGAAGATGCTGCTGGTGCATCAAACAGCATCTACCGGGCAAACCGCTGGAATAGTTTATAGACGAGACAGGACACAGAGCAACAATTACAGCTACAAGTCTAAGTACCACATGGTGGAACACGGTGGAAGTAAAGCTTCGATGCAGATTGAAAGTTTAAGGTTGATTTGGGGAGGACATGAGAGAGCACGCTGTGTTGAACACACGGAAGTCGAACACCTTTAGTTTGCACGCAAATACTGTGCAGCAACATGATGTTGATGTTGGTTGATCTCCCCAGCCAATGCACCGGTCAAACTCTTTTTCAGTTTTTACCGCTCCACTCTTGGCAAGTTGGAAAATTCTCTGGCCAAATCTCCCAGTGAGTTTGCCGCCTTGGATCCCCAAGTCAGGTTTTGTCTTCTTCATGCTTCTTCAGCAGGGGGCATGTCCACTGTTCAAAACACCTGTGATACAAAAAAACACAGCAGCCAGGTCTTCAGTGACACCGACGTCACGACGTCCGCCAGGAGTCGTTTCGATTGACCATCTGAATCGCGATTTCGATCCATGCCGACGTCACAACCACCACATCTATCCAACTCCAAAGACATCCCCGGCCACAGAAGTAGCCTTGGACAAGGCGATGACTCAAACCTGTCTGAGATTGAATGTTGGGAGAAAAAGGACTGATAGCTGAAACAAACATGACTCTGTGACTCATTTCAAACATGTTCCAATCAGTTCCTGACCACAACTTGCTTCTTCCACTCTTGATTTGCCTCTTAGACAGGTAACAGGAGCAACAAATTAAAGGAAACACACATACATGAATCCTATTGCAACACAGGAAACAGCAGCTTTGTCCGCACGGCTTTGAGATTTCACAGCCGGTCGGCGCTTTTTTTGTGTACCGGGTCGGCCCCCCAAAGCCGCTCGCTTGGGCCACAAAAGAGATTGGAAGGGCCACAAGAGAAACTCACAACATCTCACAGCAGTCTCTATCACCGGAGCAAAAGGGCTAAAACCTGGTAGAAAATCCCTTGTGCTCATAATCCCCACTCAACCGGCCATGTGGGGGTTGTCGTGGTCACAGCTAGCATGCTCCAAGCCAATCTGGCTGTTTTCATCTCAGGTGACTTCACTGCAAGGGGGCCTTCGATTCGGAATATGGTTTCCTCAGTTTCCTCTGTTCGCAAAGCCCTGCGTAAGTTCGTCTCACTTGCTTCGTTCCTTCTATACAGCGTATCAACGCCTGGCAAGACGGCGACAAGACCAGTTTCGACTCCAAACCCCTGGCCCCTTACCAGGGTCCCTGGTGTGGGGTGCCGCATAAGAGCCCCTTGATGGCATTTGGTTCGGGGAAGTCCCAGTGAACAGTGGAGACATGTCAAGCAGCTGCGCGGGCCAAAGGCAAAGAGCCGAACGAAGATCTCCACGGTGAAAATCCCCTCGGCCCGAGAGCCGCGCCCCACACAACAGCGTGCCTCTGCGCGCCCGCAGGGCGCGCTCGGTCGTAGGTTTGTCATTGCAGGGCTCTTTACTTCAGAAGGTGTGAGTGCGATTGTGTGCTTTTTGTGGAGGGAGCAAAGCAAACTTAGACCTTGACCTCAGTTGCGGAGTTCGTGCGTTCAACCAAACGTTTGTGCTTGGCTTGGGCAGGTGAGAGTGGTTGGACCGAGCAGCGACTGGATGCGCAGCATGCTCTTCGTTGTCCAACATATCCTGCTTTAAACCATAGTAGCTAGCTATAGGTTCTTTCAATCAAATGATATCAAATGTATTCCTGCCAATAATTTAGCAAAAAAGGAGTAAACATCCAAAGACATGAAGTCTCAAAAAAGCCTATACTATCCGATCTGCTGTTGATCCAAGGTGAGGCATATGATGAATCGGTACTCTGGTGAAGTGAGATTGGCAACGCCAGGTTGAAGGATACCGTACAAGCCAATTGGGGCAAACCACTAAGCCATTTGAGGTTCCTAGTTACCTGCAAACAAGAAAACATAAATATATATATAATATATATATATATAATCCAGTGACAAAGCAAGTAACTATATGATCAAATTCATGAAAAATAAACAATGTCTTTGGGAACCACCCAGCAATCGAGCTGTGGAAACCAATGAGCCATACGACACCATGTGCACGCCCAGTATAGAAGTCTTTGTGATCTTTGTGTCCAGCTCCAAGAGTGACACTGTGAGTGACACTGGCTGTTTCAGGGTGATCCAAAAGTGGATCAGTATGTCTGAGGATCCCTCCCAGCAAAGCCACAAAGGCTTATTATGCAGTATACTATACATACGTATACAACGGATGTATACAGGTGAATATAACTAGTATATGATGATCCGGCAAGGGCACCTTGGAAAGACCAAACCACAAAACCATTCGCAAGAACCCTGGTTCATCAGCTGTCTATAGAATTAATGTGCAACATGATTGAGCCTCGAGGTACTGTACCTTGGGTTGAGCTTCAGGACAGGAATCCCTACTAAATTGATGATCATTAGATAGACCAACTTCCTACTTCTCTTAGTAACTGTCCCCCTTCGGGAACCGCCGTCCCATCTCGCCGGGAAACCGCAAAGCTGGCACTGATCGCCGTCCAAAGCTCCTCGCGACCTCGTTTTGCAACCGAAGGGTATCTCTGGGAAGACAAACGAAGAGGATAATGATCCAAAGCAGTCAATGAAGTCAAGTTCAGGATGGTTTTGGAGGGTCCAAATGCCATCTGAGGAGGCACTTCCTTCGGAAGGGATTACCTGGGTAAAACTGAACTAATTAGATGAGGTGAGGATCGAGCTCACGCAGTCGACGGAGAGGAGAATCATCGGCCAGCACCACTCAAAGGGTTACCATCCAAAAACCATCCAAAGTGGGTAGTGTTGGTGGAAGCATTTACGTAGTTTCTGGAATGAGTATCTATATAATTGTCAGCTCCTGCACCCAAAGAAACTTCCAGTAAATTATCCGGAACCGATGATAATATGGAACCCAAGATATGAGCCACGATCATTTTCTTTTTTGAGAGAGTGCATTCATTATAAAGAAGGTACAGTAGCTTCCTTTCAGTGTTTACACACTTCAGCACCTGGTCGTCAGGTGGCAAAGTCTTCTCAGGGCGGTTTACAGCACCAAATGAGCGCCTGCCAAAACGTATTGTCAAGTAGAGGACGAGGACATTATTTATTATGTAAAGCTATTGCTTTTGAGGGGGGCCTATCGCTTTTGCAGGTTTTGACCAAATTCCTGAAATTCACGACCGCCCTTTACTAGTCGCTGCACGTTTTGGCGGTTGCTCAAATGAGCTGACATGCCGGACAATGTGCTGCACACAGTGCTACCACTGGTGACGAGGCCACAAGAGTAGAACTTTAGTTTCATCAGAAACAAGGCTATTTGGTGATGCAGTGATTTCTCAAAACCCAGGTCCAAAGTTACTACTTCTCACATGTGCACAATGCAAAAAGCACAACGGATGCACATGCAAGCACTATATTGATCCATATTGCTGCTTCACAGCCCGTATCGTTTTCTAAGAAAAACGAACCTGAAATGATGGATGAAAGACTCTTGTTAAGTCAAGAGCTGTAACAGTGTTCCGGTGAAACTTGTTTTTCCGGTGAAACCGTTGAAACCGACCTCAATCCAGCAACCGTCGTAGACCCTAAGAACGTCGTTTCAACCAGCGACATCGTTTGGCAGCTTAAGGCTGTGCCATTGGTGGTTCGGAACGCCCGGCTGGACTCATCGCCCAGCAGCTGTAGTCTCGAGTAATGGCCACCCACTCCAACTGGACCCCTTGGCGATCAACAGGCCGGACAGGGGACAGTTACCCTGCGACCCTGTTTCGTAAAGGAACATCATCTTCCAAGGGACCATTTTCCACTTCCATGTCCTCGAAATCAGGGCCTAAAAAGAGGCGTTTCGAGGACACCGTTTCAGTGAAACTTCAGTGTTAAGAAAGCATTTTCATTCGACCGACATGAACTGAACTGGAAATGCAGATCAGCCATGCATAGGTATCCAGAGGTCACCAAATATCCGGAAATGTAAGCTTCTGGCCTGGTGTGCCATCAACTTCTGGACTGCATGGCCACCGCTCCGGTTGACCAAGCCGAGGGGTTCTTTGCACCAATTTGGACACGAAACACGTCTCGAAGCCTTCACAGTTCTGTCCACGGATCCCCGTGTACCCCCATGCAGCCCCTTCCAAGCCATCCCCGTGTACCCCCACCGGGCCCCCACCACAACAGAAACAGGACCAGGTGCAAATTCGCAGCTGAGACACCCAAATAGATGGAGTTTGCGATGATGAGGAAGAGGAAACAAAGGTCCTGACGACTCATACTCAACTCCCGGCACACCAATGGATATCAGCCTGACAACCGTTTCTAAAGGGTGGACGATTTGGCATATCCCAGGCACAGTGCTGCTTGACAGTAATGGATGAAAACGGCTTTCAACAACAGAACCAAATGAACCCCCCCAGGTCCATTCGGATTTGTAAGACCACTTTTGTTCCCCTTATAAAGGGACTGTTATGTGGGACTGTTCTGTCAGCTTGGGGTCGACAACGTGGTCTCCATTCAAGCTCTTGATAATCAACTTCTATAGATGCCGCGCTTCTGCTCCCCCATTCAACCCGCACTTCTCACTTTCAACAGTAGGGCGGTGGGGAACGCGTGAGTTTTGACAGTCCTCAAACAAACCCAGAGAAGTGTGTAGCAAACGCAATCAAACCATGCCTGGCTCAGCAGCTTCATTTGTACGATCATCTCGATCCGTTCAAGAGCTATTCCATGTTATCTCATATGAGTTCCAGCAGGCCCTTCATCCCCCTGATGGGTGATGCTCAGCTGATGATCTCCTCCCGGTTCCAAACGAGGTCCGCTTAGTAGGAGCCCCACCCTTTGCCAATGTCAGGTTCGGGATGAAGGTCTCATTAAACCAAACCATGATTCGCAACGACCAACAGACCCGAAGCTATGCTTGTTGGCAAGCAAAGGTATGCCACGGCTATGCCTATAATTCAACTTTTGGGATTGAAAACAACTGTTGTTGGTCTCCTAGTAAATGTGTAAGTTAATGTAAATTACCTATTGAATGACCTTGTTATATGAATAGTTTGGCGCACACACCTTCGGCCTCCAGTTCCCCAGAGCTTCCGTCTGAATCCCCCGGTGATTTGAGCAAGTATATGCTAGCATCGCCGTGCATTGCCTACTCTCCACTTTCGAATCTCTGGTTTGATGCATGAAATAGAATGCTGAACTTTCTGCTGCTGCATGCAGTTTAGGCTCAAAGGCTGGCTTGGAGACCATCTTGGCCGTGGCCTTCCGCCAATCCTGACAGGCAAACTGCAGCGACGGCAGGTGCATACATCCCCCAGTTCAACGAAATGCGTGTGTATTTTAGTAGGAAAACATCCAACGAATTGTTTTTTGGTCTTTTTCCCTTCTTCCAGGGGGTCTTTGAGAGGTCTCCCTATTTTTAATACACACCCAAAAATGGGTGTTGCATATGGAACCGGGGATGGTCTCGAGACCCGTCTAGGCGGTCTGGGCGCGTCCAACCTGACTGAAGGGCCAAGACCTCAACCAGTTGCAACGAATGGCCCGTTCTCACGCCTAGAAAGAGAGGTTAAGAAACGTTGAGAAATATCGTATATAA
Organism: Durusdinium trenchii; assembly: GCA_963970005.1. Taxonomy (NCBI): domain Eukaryota; class Dinophyceae; order Suessiales; family Symbiodiniaceae; genus Durusdinium; species Durusdinium trenchii. The sequence goes on from CAXAMN010001669.1 coordinate 1,136,576, forward strand.
CGACGACACATCATGGATTCTTTGGTGACTTTGTGGACTTCCCTTGGTGGAACTCACATCTGGCCATCTAGGAGCTACCAAAGGGCGCCCTGCGCATGCAACAACGCCTTGCTGCAAACATTTACAGTTGCATGAACAAAACATTGAAAGTTCGGCCCACTCCCAGACACTCATGTATATACTACATTGACCCCTGAAACCACCCCAACGTACATGGAGTGCCCGCGGCCCATCGATACAGGTGACTTTGACTTCGGTGAGTCTTGGCTAAGAATTTTGTGCCCCAAAAGTCGGCTCTTCGACTCGCCGTCGAAGTAGTCGACGGAAAACCCACCGGGACGGTCGGACGGTCTGCCGACTTACACCGCTTTGCCCCGGTGCACGAACGTCATTGTTCCATTAGACAGGTGAAGCAGCGAACGTCCGTTGGAGGACGATGACGGCCATGTTCCGTGAAAACGACGGACAGCCATGGGCCGGAATGGCCACAGACTGGGATGGCCTGGTAGACAACGCCCGGCGCTTCCGCGAAGAGAGAGATCAATGCTGTTCACCAGTCGCTCTGGCCATGAGAGAGCCCGGTCATCTCAGAGCAATTTCCATGCATTAGATGTGAAGAACAGCACCAAGAAGAGTTTGTGAATGTGGTATGTACTGCTGTTACAGGCCAGAAGAACGTTTTCACCACGCAAGAATTGGTCAAAAGTCCAAGAGGTGGAGCTCAAAGGCGCAGGCGCATAGTCATCTTCCAAGGCGCAGGCGCAGGAACACTTGCATCTGGAACGCTTGTTTCAGAATGAGGTCCCATGGATCACAGCTACCAAATCTCTTCACTGGTTTTGCTGGTATGACATAGCACCTTCCCGGAGACTGGGAAGAATAGGAGCATTAACGTCACAGTCTGGCCATCCAGTCCGGACTGTATACGGCCCTGCAAGGCTTAGTAGCAATGCCGCAACTCTCCGCGGCGGAGGTTGCTCTGGAATCACCCCACCCACCTCTGGAGATTTGCTACAACAGGAGTGCGTCTCAAAGAATTTCAGGAGATCCAGGCATAATCTAGCTTGCCAAACGCATCATTCAACACATGTGGCCTGAAACATCTGCCGAAAATAGATCCCTGGCTTGAGGATGTCAAAGAACTCAATTTGGCACATAGTATCTGTCACAAGACAACATCTCGTTTCCCTAAATTCCCTTGTTCCTGCTAACTGACATAGCCATGAACACGTCAACCTCAGAAAACCACCCCATGGGCACCACGTGGGCACGGCCTTTGTAGCAAGAAAAAAAACGGTCCCGTCGGATCGATCGAAGGTGAGCCTGCAATCGTGAGCATCCGGAAGCAACATGTTGTCTGTTTTGGATCTCAAGATTCATCGCGTTGGAGGTGGTGGTTCCTCAGGTCGGCAAACAGGCCATTAACAAATTAACACACACTGAAACACAACATGAAGAGAGCACCCCAGAAAGTGGGACTTGAAATAGGCAATGTGACATTTGCTGTAACAGCCTGTAACAGCTGTAATAAACGTTGCCAATCTGACTCCGCATAGAACATGCTAAACATTGATTTTTAAGATCCACTGCACGTGACTTCTTATGATTTTTTGTCCCCGTGTGGGTTTGACAAGTGCACAGAAGTGTTTTGCGTTGTTGGCAACAAAGACTTTTCCTTTAGACAAATGCATTCACGATGGATAAGTTTGTGGACTCTCGGCCAAACAAAGCAACACATTTTTGTGATTCGGGGTCGGTCTCCTCACAAGTAGTACCCAATTGAATTGAACTGGGAGCATCATATAAGGGTTTCTTCCTTCAATAGCTCAGGCCAGCTGGGTGATTTGTGATGTTCGATCAAAATATTGACTTGGGCAACTCAAAGAAAATTAGTCATCAACAGCACAGAACATGATGGCACAATCATGCACAATCAACGAACCCTTCAGAACTCACCATTCCCAAGGTTTCTTGAAAAACTAAGGTCGTTTCCTCGCCATTCCTTCAACTGGAGGACTTGTCAACATGCCTGTTGCTGGGAGGGCAAAGGTCAATTTCAGACTTGGACTGGGGCAAACAACTAAGTCACACCTCTTGATTTACAATAAAACCAACCAAAAAAACTAAGTCACACCTCTTGATTTACAATAAAACCAACCAAAACAACTAAGTCACACCTCTTGATTTACAATAAAACCAACCAAAACAACTAAGTCACACCTCTTGATTTACAATACAACCAACCAAAGCAACTAAGTCACACCTCTTGATTTACAATGAAACCAACCAAAACAACTAAGTCACACCTCATGATTTACAATGAAACCAACCAAAAAAACTAAGTCACACCTCTTGATTTACAATAAAACCAACCAAAACAACTAAGTCACACCTCTTGATTTACAATAAAACCAACCAAAACAACTAAGTCACACCTCTTGATTTACAATAAAACCAACCAAAACAACTAAAACACACCTCTTGATTTACAATAAAAC
>CAXAMN010001669.1:1139173-1175113 GCA_963970005.1 Durusdinium trenchii
CCAACCACAACAACTAAGTCACACCTCTTAATTTAGAATAAAACCAATCAAAACAACTAAGTCACACCTCTTGATTTACAATAAAACCAATCAAAACAACTAAGTCACACCTCTTGATGTACAATAAAACCAATCAAAACAACTAAGTCATACTAAGTCACACCTCTTGATTTACAATAAAACCAATCAAAACAACTAAGTCACACCTTTTGATTTACAATAAAATCAAACACAACAACTAAGTCACACCTCTTAATTTAGAATAAAACCAACCAAAACAACTAAGTCACACCTCTTGATTTACAATAAAACCAATCAAAACAAAAAAGTCACACCTCTTAATTTAGAATAAAACCAACCAAAACAACTAAGTCACACCTCTTGATTTACAATACAACCAACCAAAACAACTAAGTCACACCTCTTAATTTAGAATAAAACCAACAAAAACAACTAAGTCACACCTCTTGATTTACAATAAAACCAATCAAAACAACTAAGTCACACCTCTTAATTTAGAATAAAACCAACAAACACAACTAAGTCACACCTCTTGATTTACAATAAAACCAACCAAAACAACTAAAACACACCTCTTGATTTACAATAAAACCAACCAAAACGACTAAGTCACACCTCTTGATTTACAATAAAAGCAAATCAAAACAACTAAGTCACACCTCTTAATTTAGAATAAAACCAACCAAAACAACTAAGTCACACCTCTTGATTTACAATAAAACTACCAACCAAAACAACTAAAACACACCTCTTGATTTACAATAAAACCAACCAAAACGACTAAGTCACACCTCTTGATTTACAATAAAACCAATCAAAACAACTAAGTTGTTTTGATTGTAAAACCATGCAAAACCTCTTCATCGGCGACCTCGTCCCAAGTCTCCAACGCTCCACGCGTGGAGCGTCGTACCGGGTCGGTGTGCCATGTCCCCAAGCGACCTCCTTTGCCTCAGAGTCCAGAAAGAGTCCACGAGAAACGTTACTGTCGCAGTTTCGCGTGGTGCGTTCCGCAGCCCGGCGAGCCGAGAAACATAAACATTTATACTACCCGACGTGGTAAATTACCCCATCGCCATCGCACATGAACTTGACCCACCCCCATGGCACACCGCTTACCCCACGAATGTAAGAACTTACCAGTAATTGTTGTATATTTTGTGTCCAATTTGCGGGTGGTGTTTTTCCAAGTTTCTCTTCAGAGCGTCCACAGGTCCAGCTTTTTGGATTGCAGCTTCGTAGCCTCAGACACCGAAGCAACACGTGTACAAAATTGTACGAATGCAACATGTGACCAGTTCACATGATGGCAAGGGTATGTCTCAAGTTCAAGGGATCATTTCACTGGATTTCAACGGGCTTCGAAAAACCACGCGTGTTCTCGGTCCGGGGATGTCCGGGGACTCCCCAAAATTTGGAGGACAAGCCTCTCTTCCGAGGGGTCAACAGATGAAAAAAAGACCTCAAAACATCGGGAGCTGCAGCCATCCTGGTCAGTCGACGACATCTTCGGTCGGAAGGAAAACACGACACTCGGACCGCCCCAGTTGGAGTCCGAACTCGGACCTTAAGCCCCGCTTTTGGGATGGAGCGTTGTTGGACGTCACGATGAATCAATAATTGGATTCGGCATATTTACAACACCCAGACACTCCGTGTGTGGCATATTATATATGCCTACATTGACCCCTTTTCAACATTTTTCAACCACCCCAATGATCCCCAATGCCAATGTATGTTAAATATGTAAATATGCCATACATGGAGTGCCTGGGATATTGACGCCTAGGCTGTTTCATCCTCTTTCATCCCTTTTCAACCGCACCAGGCAAATATGCCAGTCCCATCCAGTCATCATGAAGTCGTGTCGGGGAGCGAAAAGGTCTGCGACAATCCTCGAGCAGCAAAAAGGTCCCCACTATTCCCCACTTCTGCCCGTTTTTTGGGAATCGATGCCGCTTGCTGAGCGAAAGGTTCTGGTCTTTTAACATTGGATTTGCAAGAGCGACCACACCACGCGCACCATGTGGCGCGACCCCCAAACCGGACCGCACTCGTTGCCTCAGCGAACTCGTCTCAAGGGGTGCACCCGTATGCGCCCGTCGACTCGCAGACTCGCACTTCGAAGGTTGGAATTTCTGTCGTTGTTTCAACTAGTAGCTTCTGGCTCCTAGTCGCGATGCCCTTTGTTACTAGTAGTTTCTTGTTACTAGTAGTAATGCCAGGAGCTAGCAGTAGCTTCTTGTTACAGGTCGGGCCACTCTGCACAGAGAACCTCCGCGTAATCTGCCGACTCGTGATCCTTGGAACGACCGGTCCGCGAAACAAGTGATACACGAAGGCTCTGCACGGCGCGTGACGTGAAGCGCACGCATGATTGGGATTATTGGGTGTCTAATGGTTTCCAGAAATGCATAACATCAATAATAACAAATATGTATCTAATTGATAGCATACATTTATAACACGTATATAATACAGAATGCTTGCTGCAGTACTAGGTACATATTCCAATATAGTTAGCGGGAATGACTTCTATGGGAAAGTCAACGTGAGGCTCTGGTCATGCTCCCAGACTTTTCGAAAACCACTGCTTTCTAGGGTGGTGGGCTTTGTTTGGTCCTCCAGTTGATTCGTTTACAAAGTCTGCAAAAAGGAAAACGATCTGCAACTGGGAGCTGCATGAGCAGCCAACTAAACTTGCCTTTGGATCGCTAAATTCCAATTCCTGGTCAGAATTTCAAATTGGTACACAAAAATCACAAAGACTTGAGAAGAGGGATACACGAAAGGTAGGACAGCGGGAGGAGAATAGAAGCATGTAAAATATGCAGTGTGGTGCTGGTGGAGTCGAGGCAAACGTCAACTTGAGAGTGGGGGAATATAGGTATATGATAATCCTCAACGACAGGAAGCACTAAAAACAACATGTCATGTCTCTTCATGGACTCAAACACTGCCCCAAGCTTAGAGTGCTCAACACCAAATAACCATCGAGGTGACCCACTTCGAGACGAAGCGGTTGGGGGAGGGGGGGGGGGGGTATGGAAAAATCAATTCCGGGGGGGGGGGGGTTGAATTAAACCATCAATTATTAGATCCGGAGGGTGAAGGGCTACCTTTCGTGATAATGTTAAAGAACCATGTGTCATGTCTCAAATGTACGGCATACTGAAGTACCTAGCTTTGTACGAGAAATGGTAATAAAATACGGTACCGGGAAATAATCACTGGCTAGGAGACAAATAAAGTAAGTTCTTCCAATACTAGTTAAGTAAAAACTACAAAACAACAGGCTCAACAAGTAGAAGTCACCACCCTGAATGTGCAGACTTTGGTGTTTCAATGGGTATAGTATAGTGTATGTTCTGTGGTTCTTCCGAATGTCAATTCAGGATATCATACCCACTAAACAACTACAAATCCTCCGCCAATCTCCTGTGAAAACAATGCAGGCTATACTCTGTCAGTTCATTTATTCATGTTCAACCCCATGAGTGTGAGCCGTTTTCTTGGATATGAAAATGCGCCTTGGCAAAAAGAGGCGACTACACACAAGGCCCATGAGGTGTTGAGTGTAGCTGACAATGAGGGGCAGGATCTGATTCCAAGGAAAGCAACAAGGAAACAATTGGCACTTATATAAATGTGTGAAGCATGGCAACGGAACTTCGACTGTGAACTGTGAACCATGCCTCATATGCCTTCGTTTCACTAAAGCAAAACAGCTCCCAACTGTTCTTAAGATGTCTTAAGTCGCCTGTCCCACGCTGCCCTTCGTGTTCTTACCCCCCCCGGGGCCCGGCTTTTCACACACCACCGCCGGAGCCTCCGGTTGCGGCGCCAGCCGTGTTGCGCCGGAGCGTCGGTGCAGACTTGATCGAGGCCATGCTTTGGGCCAAGATCTGAGAACCTCCATCCGGGGCGGTGGTTCGGCGGTTCCGCGGTTGGGTGGGGGTTGGAGGTGGGGGGTCCAAAGGTCAGAAGAGCATGTCATGGGGGTCCAAAGGTCAGAATGGTTCGAAGGTGTGGAACTGGTTGAAGATGTGCCAGGTCGGTGCAGGTCTGCACCAGCTGTGGGATGGTTCTCGAACAGGTGACCAAGGCATGACGCGAATGGACTGCCGGAGCTTCTAAGACCACAATTATTGTTCTCACTCCAGTTACAAGTTGACCCATTGACACAATGATTGTCGCATGCATTTCTTGTTGAACACTCACCTTAAGTTCCCTATAAACATGTGAACCATTGCTACAAGGGAAACAAAGACCAAGCAAAACCTGTCTGGTTGGAGTGAGTTTCTCAAATGTTGACCCAAAATATGTTCCCACATTTACCCACAGTTCTATTCTCCCATCCCGCGCCTGGTGCGCCACCTTCGACGTCCAGCGCAGGAGTATCTGTGCAGGCTCTGGTGGGTCTGAGACAGACCTTCCCTCCCTAAGATGGGAGGAATCCTTTTAACTCCTTTTCGATGAGCCTCGGCTATAATCCAATAGACCCAGCTAGAAGCAGGGCTGCACGGCTCTCAAAGCAAGCATAGGCTGAGGGGCTGGACTCTTGTGGAATTAGAAGGTTGACATTTGCAAAAATAAGCCACAAGAGAATAAGTCTATGTGCGGTTCAACCATACTATCCATCAAACACCAAGAAATATTCAGGACATGGAATGGTCATCAGGATTCATGATGGTCATGTGCAAAAGAGCATCATTTCAATTATATATTCAAGAACTCAGGAAGAATGACACAATGACATAACATGTAATAAAATGTCATAAGTTCCCACATCTCTCACAGTTGACTCCATGCAGTGAACAACCACAAAACGGTCCCACCAGCCACCCCGACCACGAAGGCCCATGAAGGAAGACAGCGTAGTTGGCATGCACTGCATGGAGCCGTATTTTGTTCATCGTCTATCAAACATACATACTATGTAGTATTCAGTGATTGACAAGCAATCCTTAGATGGTTGCCTTTGAACATCCTGGGGTTATGAATCAAGATTCGACATCAGCAGGATCAATCCCGCCTTGTTTCTCCTCGCTCTCTGCGTCACGTCCCTCTTGTGGAGACAAAGGTATCAAACCACCTGAAGCGCGCGAGCCAGCCTTCCTCAGACCAAGAGGGTTCATTTCAGCATGCTTTCCCCTGTGTTGCACCCAAGAACCAACAAACCCATGCCCATCTGAACAGAATCTGCCACCCTCAGCGTCACCCAAAAAATGTTTAAGCCAATAACAGCGTTAGGGACATGTTTTCAAGAAAGCCTCCTTGTCGCACCCAGCCCGATGAGGCTTGCTTGAGCCAATGCGTTGGCTTTTCGGAATCAAAGATTCGCCCACGTCAGCGGTGTGGCGGTAAACAGGCAAGGAAGGGACTAGCGGACCGGGGATCCACATAGCTTCTAAGAAGCACTTGGACCCAGAAAAGACTCTCCAATCACTGCAAAGAGTATTTGGATCCTTAAGGGGGGGTAAGGGGGGATTGTTTATATGGTTTAACTATCATTAACTCTCTCAACCATCTCTCCCATTACTTTTCGCAAGATCCGACCCCCCCATTCCTTCTCCAAAAACGCCTTGTGAGGACCGGCGTGGGCTCAGGCGTGAGCGCCACCCGCGTGAGTGCCACTCGCGGTGCGAGGTCCGCGTTGCCATGAGGAGCTGCTCAAGGCGTTGGTCCAAGTGATGGAACCAGGAGTTCAAGTGCCGCAAGGTCTCCTCCGATATGGGATGTGAGATGATGTGAGTATGGCAGGTGCTTCAGGATCTCTGTGTCAAAGTCAATGGTTGATGTTAGGTGGGATTCCAAATGAAGCTTTGGATACCTGTTGGGCCCCAAGATTTGGGGTAGCACACAGTGGGAGCAATCGAGTTGGAAGCTGATTCTTGTTGCGCACTTGGTGGGATTGAACGCGGCACCACACTGGCTTGGGTGGACCAGAGTTGCAGGTACTGAAAGTTTTGAAAACTCGGGTGTCACAGCACGACTCTGGGACATCAAATGGAATGGTGTCACAGCACGACTCTGGGACATCAAATGGAATTGCTTTATTATGTTATCTTTAGATCTACAGTAATGATTCTTATCAAACAGCTCAAACTTCACGAAAACAAAGCAAATCACGGGGCAAGAACACTCTCTTCACATGCCAAAAGATACATAGCCCGGCCTTTCCAAGGTGGGAACCCAACAATTGAGCCCGCTGAGTCTGGGTCAAACACTAGATCCACCCAAAACACCCAAATGCTGTTTGCTTTTTTTTGTGCGTGTGTCCTTTTCAAGCGGACAGCAAGCAACTTGCTTCCAGGGTCTGTTTTGGCAAGTGGTCAGTATACCGCTGACTTCTTTCGCTGGCCTAGAACGTTTGGGCGTCATGGATGCCGGATGCTTTGCAAGTATTTGACCAATTGACCAAGTCACCCTTGAAGCATGTTGACGCACACGGATGGGTAGTTATGGCCACAACTCCCGAGTCTCTCATGATCAATCCGAATCGCCGAATCCTAGCTGGTCCAGCTGCCAGGCCAGGCGCCGGATTTCTTCTCTTAACGAGCGCTGGTGAACAAGGACTCCTTTCAAAAGCGCCCGGGAGGTGCCCCGGTGCCCGGCGGTTTTCAGAAAGCTATGCCTTCCAAGCTCCTGTCAAAACTCTTGGTGTGGTAGCCTGGATAAGCAGCTGATACACAGTTTGGGAAACCTCACACATTCAACACAAATGAGTAAGCCCCTCAAACCCCTCAAAGCAACAAATAACAATGTTGTTTGTTGAATCCTAACCCCCCCCGCGTACCAGCATAGTCAACCATGATCGTCAGCTCAATCAAACATACCTCATCAATCTGATCAAAATAAACGCTGCCAAGGATCTTGCTCATGCCTTTGTAGCACATCTTCAACCAAGTGGATGTCCGACTTCGCCATGTGAAGGGATCTATATAAGTGGCCCAAAATACCGGGGCGGTGACTTAGCACATAGAAATCGACCCACTCAGAGTTGACAGAGATCCCAAACCCACACTGTCTTTGTGCTGTGTTACATGATCTGTGTGTTCACCTTGTTGTCAGGGCCTCAAATCGCGGGCATACTATTGGCTGCCATGGTCTGGAGCCACAACAACATGTGGCTGTGAGGATTGCCAGTTGGTGACTGAACTGTCTTGTGTTCTCGTTGCGAATAGTTCAAGTACTGTATCATTTAGTATGTGTGGCAAATCACCGTCAGCTACTTCAATGATCTTCAATTAATTTCATATACACAAAAAAATCCAGAGAGTGCCCTGGTTGGGGAATCCCGATCAAGGAACATCTAAAGGCTTGTTAAAAAATTATGTAAGTCCATCCTGGACTCTCTTCTAGTCGATGATCCATCAGTGCGATCCCACTTGCTTGAGCCGAGACGGGATCTCACGAAACGGATTGGCCGCCTGGAAACCCACCTGGCCACGTTCGACATGAACAAATCCTAGAGGTCAGTTGGACCTCATTTTGCTGGCCTTAGTCATGCAAAAACACTACGAGGGAAATACTGGACCAGGAGGTCATGATACTTGGTCAGACTGGATCTGTAGGGAAATTCTTATTACCAAAGACTTCCGGCCTTGGAGTTTGAAAAGCTCTATACATTTTACCGACTTCCCCGAAGAAGCTGGCCCTTCAGAAGTTCCCGGGATCCCTTCATAGAGGTACAGTAGTTCTTCAAAAATATGAGATCGCAACTGGCGTGAACCTACTACACTACTAGAGTTCCCTCGCCTCTAGGTACCAAGTATATATATTGTATGTGTATTGGTCTATAAGTCAATTATATATGTGCGTGCAGGGTTGTGTTCCATCTTTCAGGGTATATTGATTGAACGGTTCAAGCATATAACACGCTGGCTTGGTATCGGTATTGACACGACCACGGAATACAAGAGTCCTGAGATGAAACACTGGGGAGGCACCAACAGAAATTAGAGCACTCGAATGGTCTAGATGTTGTCGAACCAATGATAACCAATGGCTATACCTATGATGACACTGATGACAACCAATGACAATGGTCATACCCATGTAATTATATATAATTAACTATATATATTTATTGTACTATGATGGCCCCTGGAGTGGGAACCAACAACCGACCCTTCTCTGTACTTTTGATAGTATGACTTTAACTACTGGTGCTTCCTTCCTTCCTTCCTTCCCTCCCTTTTCGACTTACCCGATGCATCAAACTCACTCGCTGGACATAGTCATAGTCGGGCATTGTCACATGAATGGAACATCCCGATCCCTCGTCAAACATATCGTCGAAAACCTCAATGCATCTCCAAAACGAAGCCTGAATCATCAGGAACTTTATGAACTTTGCCAAAATTCGGCACTCACTGTCTGGTTTCATATCTACCCAGTCTACCCTCTGGTGCCCGTGCAGAATCAAACTCATGCTGACCCTCAACATCCATCAACACCCATGGGCTACGAAGCGGGAAAACCCCGAGGCTCACCTGAAGCGGTCAAGCCTGAGCAGCTCCGAACACTCAGACTGAACCCTTTGGTATGGTGCCGAAGCAAAGTCTGGCACCTGAAAACATTGTTTTGGATAAGGGGCCTTGATAAGGGTGGTATGCATTCAACTCCCGGCCTGGGATTTCCTAAGAGTACCTTGGTGGAGCATGGTAGAGCTACCTTTTGAGTCAGCAACACCTTTGCGTCACTTCATCTCCACGCTGTGCCCGGCTGAAGAAGCAGCCTTGTTTTGATGCCCCAACGGCCAACGGGGGTGTATGAAGGGCGGCCCATGTGAGAGGGCCTCCAGCCACTCGCTCCCCGCCATGGACACAGCAAATATTGGGTGGAAAGGGATTGGTTCTGACCTCCCACTAAGCTGTGGTCTGTCATTGAAATCATTGTGTAAGCATTGCAATGTAACGCCTGACTACCCAAATTCAGGAAAGGTGAGGCCATTCTGCAATTGTGCCGCTTAGCTTCTCAGGCGGCTACAATGTTGATCTGCTTCAGCGGCTGATTGTGGCCTCTTGAATACATTTGCCTTTACAAGAAGATGGATCCCAGTACCTTCAAACACCATTAAACTTTAAGGTCAAGGTACATCAGGCCCAAATGATTTTTCCTCTGAATTAATCTCATCAAATATCCCAAAAAAAAACGTGTGAAGAAGCATGGAAATCATCACCATTCCACCAGCTCGTAAACATCCCTCAGGTTCATTTCTTCGACCTGCGCGTGCCCCAGTGGCTTGAAATCCGCCCCCCCCCCAGTTTTCAAAGATCTTCGAGGAAAGGTCCCCAGGTCAGAAAGCGCGAGCGCTCGCAGCTGGAGTCGTGCTTTTCGCTTGGAGGGGTTGACTTTCGAGACCATGGACATTATATACTGATAGTGCTAGCTCCTAGGACAAAGTGTTCTCAGGTGGGGCTTTGCTTCGCTTATCAAGCATGAGCACTTGCTTGTCGATTGATACTGACTCTTGGGAAGATGATCGTCCAACTCCTCCAATGCAAAACTTGGTCAATGGCAATGACTCAATCATTCTCCAGTCCAGTTGCGAGATCACGTCTTTGCCACGTCAGTCTTCGTCTCAAGAATCTGTCGACCCGGACTGGAGGGGAAAAACTGGATTCGCCATACCGAATCCGAAGCAAAGGAGACCGGTCTGCACACCTCCGTGTCTGCACACCTTCGTCTCTGCATGTTTCGCTTTTTGATGGACTTTCTTTCGACTTTCGGAACGCGGATCGGTCATCAAAGCGCACCGCCGCTGCATGCTATAATTGACTATATTAATAATTGTCTCATAAAGACTCATACTGTAAATATATAATTACGCACATATCCAACAACATTAAGATATAAGCAGGAGAAAGGAACATTATGGTTGCATTGACATGTTCCCACCGCCTTTGAAGGGATGAAAAGGAAACGCCGTCTGCCCAAATGACCCAGGGGAGAAGCCCCAAACCCAAATGATGAAGGAAGACACACATATCCCAAAGCTGGAGGTCGCCAGCTTTCAGATGGAGCATTCAATGGAAAACAACCGGATCTCGGACCAGTCGGACCGGCACGACCAGTCGAAAACGGGACTGCAACAAAACCGTCTCCGGGAACAAAGTCATGGTTCCAGACCCGTCTCCGTCTCCATCCATTTCGAGTTGTTTTTCTTTTTTTGAACTATGTTTGTTGCCGAGATCTCCAAAGTCCCCAAGCTCCCGCAAAATCTCGCTGGTGATCTGAGTGCGGACAAGAGGTGAAGCTGTCTCATGCACTACTTTTGTTCAAAAGCAGTTGCCATTCTATTGATGTTTGCCAATTCTCGAGTCCGTCTTAGACGGTCAAAATGGCTCTCGCTCGAATCGCTTCGACGATACCTCGGCATCGGCGGCGCAGGTGTCTCAAGGCTCGGAAAACATGACACGTCCAAAAAAGAGCCCCGGAAAAGTCAGAGGTTCCACAAATCTGTGTGAACATCCCCATTTGATCTCCCAGCTGGCTCCTTCAAGAGCCGTTTGGAGGATTTATCGCAAAAAAAGTCCACTGGCCCAGTGACTATATTGAGAAGTATAGCGTACACTGCCTCTATTGAGCGCCTCTGACACCGGTGGTTTGGAGCGAAAAGAATGGCCTGTCGATCGACCCGTCACCCGTCCGACGGGTCGATCGCTTCCTGCAACGTTCGTAGCTTCTTGGTCCCAAAAGGTGCTGGAAAACACCAAGATCGAAACAGTCGGAATCTGTCTCGAGAAGTTTTGAGGGGCAAGCCCTCCGGGTTGGCTCCCAACTGGTGAAGTTGATTCGAGTTATGGACTGACAGGTTGCACTCTCATGTGAATGCCCGAGCTTTATAAATATGTGTGTTCATGTACAATATGTGTATGTTCGTCAAAAGCTGTCCTCAAAAAATGTTTGATGCTCGATGTGTTTTGCATACTAGTTAATATTAATATTATTGTTGTGCTTAACAAGCTTTACAAGTGGTGCGTTAGCCCCAGCAATACCAATTCTTTAGACACCAAAACCTAGATTGATTCATCCATCTGCTGCGATGTTGGTATAATCTTGCATAAGCTTGGCATAAAAAGTTCTTCGATGACACAAATCCTGGCTGAGAGTTGGTGCACCAACAGATAGCCAAAGTGTTTCATCCCTTTCTGCAACACCTTGAACCTCAACCAGTTCAACGCTATAATGTGCGACAGTGCTCATATTGAAAGTCCCAAAAACGAGACACTCCCCAGTCCCAATCATGTCACTTGTTGGTTTGGGGCAAGGCCTCAAAAGCCTGGTCAACTGGCAACTGAAGAATCGCTACCTCAGCATGACTGTTACACCCCTTTCCGAGCCACACAAGAACATCCTCACTGAAGTTGGAGAAGCTGCGGTTTTGTGACTGGCTCATCTGGTGCATCTGCTCCCGCATTTTCACGTTCTGCTGCCGCAAGGCATACCTCTTCAGGTCTACGGCTGCCGAGAGGTTTTCACGTCACCCTTTAGTCTTGACCCCTGAGTCACTGAGATCCACCGTCCCTGCCGGTGGTGCTCCAGTTTCGGAGCGTTTAGGTCACGAGGCCGGATGGTGCCAAATGAATGAATGACAAATCATTCGGAAAGGTTATACAAACAAAACCAAATCCCATCTGGAATCATTTCAAGAGAAAACAACACACACTCTCTCTCTCTCTCTCTCTCTGAAGGGACAGCCCATGAATATTGCACCACTGTTGGCTGTTCACCGACTTTTTGCAAATGGCGTTGGCAAACCAACAGGGGCGTCGCAATAGGAGCTTCCCCCCCTACAAGTCGCCAGTTCCCGTTCCGAATTCCCATTTGGTTGCTACAGTTTCAGGTCCAACATGGCGGTCAAAATCTTGCGGACGTTGCGGATATGGTGCTTTTCAGAAGATTGCAAAACATAGAAAAACCTTCCAAGTGAGTCAATAACCCAATTAAACGGGCATTGATTTTGCGGTCAAGATTGCAAGATTTGACTTGCAGAATTGACACCAACAAGTTATTTCAGGCGTTCCTCTCTATCTCTGTTGGTAAAGCCGTATTGGTTCTGAACTATGTTGTCGTTAATGTTGTGGAAAAGGGTATTGAACATTTCCATGTTGTAGCCAATATTGTGGAAAAAGGTTTGCTAGTGTTTACGTTGAAGGAACCTTTGTAGCTGGTGGCCCATGATGCTGGCTGAGGCTTAGGACGTTGACAGGTTAAGGTTAACCAATTAAAGTCAGAAACTAAATTGAACACTTAAAACTAAATTTGTAAGTTGCTGGACCTTGGGTGTTGTGGGACCGTATCAATTCTAATTAAAGCCCCCAAATCACAATCACAACATAGAACATGACACAACAAATGCATGACATTGCATCACAACATCAACAAAAACATAGCTCGAGCTGAATACTGAATTGCTAACAAACAGGGGCACTTATAGAGGGAAATGCTTGAACTACACTTCTTTCTTCTTTCACTTTCGCCAAGAGCGTCTCGCTTGTGACTAGTGGTTTAATTACGAATTGGCAGAAGTCACTGCCGCTGCATGGTAGTCAGGGCCCATCGGCGCCTCAGTGTCGAAGTGGGCCACCAACTTCTGTACAGCAGCTTCAAACCAACCGGGAACATCGGCCTCCCCTTCATCGGCCTGAGCATCTAGAAAGGTCTGTGCAAGCGCTTTGCAAAGTGCACCGGGATATTGCTTCAGTCGGCTCGTGTTCCAAACGCCTTGGGCGTTTTTCCCGACGCTAGAACCGACAGGAACCTCGGTGACCTTACCGGCACGAAGCAGGTGCTCAGCCTGCGGTGCATGTGCTACTAACAGATCCGTAGGTTTGGCGGACGGAGCACCAAAACACAGGGGGGGGCATTAGGTGTCAATCCTCCCCCAACAAAATTTGGGCCAGCCGAATTTACAGCTCGACCGGACATCTGGTAGTGTCCAGGAGCAGACCTCTCATCAGTTTGGAGTTGACAAACTTCGTGGTCAAACAGGTGGCCAAGAGTGTCATGGCCCTCCCTACAAAATTCTCCAAAACCGAATCTTGGTCGAAAGCCTTCATTCAGGGACAAGCATCCTGAGTGCAAGCCAGAGCGCCCACAAGGCCAAGAGGCATCTCGAGCTTCATCATCCACAGCAGCAGCAGGAACTGTAGAGGTTGCGTTTTGAATATGCTGCCACTGCTGGTGGGCTGTAACAAACTCAGCCCCGACAAGATTGCCCAAAAGAAAAAGGGCCACAAAACTTCTTGTCAAACCACCACCCCTACGCGGCCTCAGCAACAAGCGTCTCCCTCCACATCTTCGTGCAGAGTGGGGAAAGCGTGGAAATTGTCGCTCTCTCCAATGTAGTATCACAATTGCCGCCAGAAAGCAGATCATCCCAAGAACTACTCGGAAGAGGCCTAGTAGGATATGCACACCACTGACGCCAGCTTCCACTTCATCCTTTTCCGCTGCCTCCAAGCAAACAATGTTCATAAAAGCCGCAATGGAAAGCCAACCAATGATACCAGTGATTCTTGAAAACGCCGGCCAGGTATACAGCTTTCCATGTACCCTTGTATGCCAAAAATCCGAAGCTTCATACACCGCACTGACTAGAGCAAATGCCCATAGAGGCGGCATGAAGAGACACACCAACAAAGTCCAATCAACCCCAGAAAAGGAAAAGTCACTGGCTCGTCCAACAAGCCAGTGTATCCAGGATGAATAGGAGATCTCTAACAGAACCGAGATGAAGCAGCTCGGAAAGGCAAACGAAAAAAAGAGACCACTACATCCCAAAGCAGTGGATTCCTGAAAGTTCACACTCGGGGTAGCATCATCTTCTCGAAGCAACTGCCCCAAAACTACTCTATGTTTACCCCTGATATCTCATCAGTGGGCGAAAAACCACCAAAAGGAAAAGGACCATCTCCAGCAAGGGCACTGACAGAGCTCTTGAGGAACCCAGCTCTGTCACACTGTTCCTGCCCAGACACTAGCATGAGACAATCCCGCACTCCATATAGATCTCGACCAAAAGCAGCGCAAAATGCAACCTCATGGTCAATTCGTGAAACATCGAAGGCCAAGATGCCTTCTATTCCATGTCGTTCATAGCATCTGGCATAGCATTCTCCGGCCTTTTGGGTCCATGAGATGCCGCTACCTGTCCAGGCGAACTGTCTGCACCAATCTTGGGCACCGATCCATTGCCTCGGAATGGGAGAAGGGCATCCCTCACCCTCTTCTTCGGAGTCACCTTCTCCTCCTCCGGCTCTTTCTTCACAGGCAGAAGTCCCGGTGGGCCAGCTGCCGTGAATGACGACATCACCTCCTGGATGAGTTTGTCCACACTGTCGAAGGTCGGGTAACTGTCCAGATTGGAGTTCAGAATCCCCAGGATCTTTGCTTGACAAACCTCTGGAAGTCCACTCAGCTTCTCTTTCAATCCAGCATGAACATCGTCTTTCCCCGGCTCTTTCTTCTCTGTCTCTCCACAATCTCCTCGACCTCTCGATCTGGAGCGCCCATGTCTCTCTGGCTTCTCGGGCGTGAGGATCATCGGGATCTTGCCTTCCCCCTTGGGGTGAACCTTCTGTTCCGGCGACTTGCGAAGAGCTTCTGTATGGAGTGACCCATTGTCTGCAAGCTTGGTAGGCATAGCCATTATCTGCGAATGCATGTTGTCGATCATCTGATAATTGCGATGCTCGAGCTGTGCAGTGTAAGTGGTAAGATCTTTGAAATCCTGCCGCATCCCAGCAAGCTCTTGTTCCAGATGTACAATGGCAGGCTTGACTCCTTCGGCATCTGACTCCGAATCCACTTCCACAGGGTCCACTCCATCTCGCTGGCGCTCCAAGGAGCGCAATTGTTCTTGCAGCTGAGTCAAAGCATCTCCATGCCTCTTCTCCTCCTGCTTCACTCCCAAGCTCATCCATTCCTTCCAGGAACGGAACTTGCCTTCCTCCTTTTCTATCGATTCCTTGACCTTCTCCAGGCGGTTCAATCCACGTCTCTCTTGATTGAGAGCCTTCTGTCGCTCTCGCAAGGATTCGCGAGGATCTTCCTTCACCAAATCCTGGAAATCCGCAGGAATCTCCACCTTGCCCGACATATTCTCCAGAACAAACTTCATTGCAGCTTTGAGCTGCTTGTTCTCGTCCTTGAGCGAGTTGTCCGAAGAGGGCATAGAAGAGGACCGGCCAGAAGTACGGTCTGCAGCATCTTCTACCTTCACCTTCTCGCCATCGTACCCGTAAAAGGCCGGCTCTTTGTCGAGGTCTTTCTGCCACTTTCGATTCTTCTTCTGTGGGGTCTGGTTCCAAGACTCCCACGCAGACCATTGCTGCTGTCTGCCTTTCCCCCATGGCATGTTCTCACGAAGAGCTATAGCTTTGAGGGAGTAGTATGCTTTCGTATGGTGTGCTGCCAAAACCCTTCGGGCAAAAAGCAGCTTTCCAAGAACCCTTCCACAAGGAAAAGGCTTATCGCGGTGCCGCCGTAGGTAAAACCGCAAGCGCTGTCTCCTCTTTCTAAGCTTCCGATGCCAAGAGGGAGACCCTATGGCTTCGAAAAAGCGATCTCGTCGAGATCTGGGGCCTAAAGTCCTTCCGCTATCCTAGCGGCAATCTCGAGCCCTGCTTGAACTACAAAACAAACACCTTCTTTGAGTCCATGTGAACTCTTGCAAACGGCCACATCACACATGCATCCGCGGCACAAATCCACGGATCGCGCCGGGCCATGCAACCTAAACGGAAGCAAACGGGGCATTGCAATTGATGATTCCTGGGAGCAAGCCTGCAACAATCTGGTTAATCTTCAGGTGAATCTGCAGATTATATGATCTCAAATAATTGGTTTTAATTTATATATATTATATAATTTATATATTACTATATATAATATATATATATAATATATTCGGTTCAATACCCAGAATAGCGCGACTGGCAGATCCTGTCGGCCACGGCCATTTGGCGGTGAGTGTCAGCGGGCAAATCCATTAATACCCAGAATAAGGCGAATTGTACAAGGACCACCCCACCTGTCACCTGTCGCGCTGAATTAGTTTGAAATCCTTTGCCTCTCCTATCAGTTCAAGAAGAAACTAAGCTCCCACTGAAGGGCTAAATCATCAGGCAAGCAACTTCAAGCAGCCTTCGGTAAACTCCTCCACACTAATGACCTGGCATCCGGCCAAATCAACCACTGACACTCATAGAGATGTCCAGCCACTGAGCCGGTATGCTAGGTTTGCCATGCCATTGCAACATGAGGAAAATACATGAGTGCTTAGCTCAGGGGGTCAAATCTTTGAGGGAACCACACATGTGGCTATGCTCCAAAAAAGATCTGAACACCAACAAATACGCCTCACCACATCCTCCCCAAACTGGTACTCCCAATTCCAAGAAGGACTCCATCGTCCAACCTTCACACCTTGGCCCCAGGGGCTGAAAGCGCTGAATCGTGTGATCAGTTGAAGTGAAAGAACACCATATCGAATGTTTCAGTCGAAGCTTCCGGCAGAAAAAGTCCTGTTTTGATGAACTCTTCCCCGCGAAAAACACATATCTATCATATCTATGTTATCCTAAGCTCATATGTCTGAGAACAAGTGCAGCAGGCCCAACATTCCGATTTGTCCCAAAAAACCCATGAGTCCAAAAACCACCGGAGAATTATCCACTCCTCGGATTCCCTCGGCCTAGAAGACCTCTGACTACCGTCAAGAAGGTGCCAGAAGGGAGCTGCACACATCGAGCTCTTGGGCTTCTCTCGAGATGGAAAATGACACCCAACGGCTGAAACACCCGTCCGTGCGCCCGCTTTTCGGAGCGCCGATGTCCAGCACGCGCCTTATCGCCGTCGATGTCCAAACTGGCGAAGAGCGTCCAAGCGTCCGTGGCTGAGATCTCGATGGAATCAAGGAAGGCCTCCGACCACGATTCCATCGTATCGAACAACAAAAACACACGCAGTGATCTCCGATAGAAAGCTATCTTCAGCGATCACGGACAGTTGAAAAGCTGCTTTATAACATTCTAATACATTATATAGCTGTCGGTTGGGATGGCAAGGAGGTGGTGTTATGCAAGAATCTATTCTCTAGGGCGTCCGAAAGGAACATGTTGTTTTTGGCTTCGGCTGCACCTCTCCCATGTGGAAAACATGTTTGTCGACACAAACCACCCACAATGTTGCCAGTGTCATACATTTGTTCAATAATTCACTCATGTGATCACGGCACTTTGACAAGGACAAGTTCGTCCGAGCAAGCAGCATATTTAGATGAAACTGTCTTTGGGAAGCCCGCCTCGTTACACGGGAGGACACCATTTAGTGAAAAGGAAGACTGACTGACTGTTCCACTCCACTATTGTCACTATTGGAACAGCACAGCCTGACAGCCTGATTGCTGCCGGCATTTGCTGGCAGCTTCTCGTTTGGTCTTTGCGTTATAGGACATCAACCGATCCTGCAACTCACGTTCCTTCGCTGAGTTTGTTGCACTCCGGTGATTCACTTATCCACCAGCTTAGCACGCGACACGGAGAGGTGCCTGCGCACCCTTTCAGTGTGTTGATATAGCTTTGTCTGAGACAAATGCCCACATCATCGCGGTAGCAACTTGGACCAGTGCAAAGCTCTCTGGTGGTTCAAGTTAGTTCGCCAGAGAGTATCCAACGTTGCCACTGCGGGCACTGCAAGTCTTCCAAACATTGCACCAATGGCGCTGGGTCGTTGTTTGGTTCATTCGGGTGTCCCACGCACCAGAAAGTTGGCCATCAGGCAGCCGGGTCGGTGCAAGAAACCCACTACGCATGGGCGTCAACCCAGGAACTACCGAGGAACTCACGTTCCATGTTCCACAAGTGTTGGATGGAGGGAGAGAGAGCACACTGTTCTTAACAGGCAAGAACATTGACAGAAGGGGTGCATAAGCAAATATTCATTTGCAGTGTTGGCTCTCCTAATTTGTGACTTTGTTGGAGGGCCTGCATGTCTTCATCTTCGAAAAGCTTCTCAAACTCATCGATGGTGATGGATCCATAACCACTGTCGTCCATCTTCCTGACACTGACCCGGTTGACGAGGAATTCCGTTCGAAGAGACACTGATCACTGTGGTCCGCTGGATATGGATACCATACTGGATGCCATCTATCATGGCCTTGCCTAAACCAACTCCTTCCTTAATTCCATGGACTATGGGACTGATGGCCACTACAGACTGGTTGGGGTTGTTGGCACCGCAACTTGTTAGAGTATTTCTTGGCATGTGGGCATGTGATTGATTTATCAGCATATTATTTATGGTAGCAGTTTCAAACTCTCAGGGGCAAAGAGCTGACATCCTTTCACTCATGGATGGAACATGAACCCATGAACATGTTAACAAAAATAAGGCCATGTTCCAAACCCAAAACGCAAATTGAAGTCCTGCTCCTGGATCCCCTCCTCATCCTTCTTCTATTTTGGCTTTGTGGAGCCAAACATAACATTCTATTGGTCGTCTTGCGACGTTGGCACGTGCGCATGCACCATCTGAGCATGTATTTTGGCTCAATGTCCAGGAAGGTGGAACACCGTAGACCCAGGAATGGTCGGTTGTGGCGACCAAACTTCCACAGGTTGGTCGACCAATTCCACCAAACAAAATGGATGGCTGTTTGGTCGGATCGAAACGAAAATCCGGTGTAGATGGTTCAGGAAAGCCTTGAGGTGCTTCGATCAATTTGAGGTGCGTTATTTTTTTCAGGGGAACACATGTGGACCAAGTAAAATTGAAGGGTTTTAAGAGGACCCTTCTTTTGAGCTTGGTGTCCCCTCAAGGTTGAAAACCCCAAGCTTGTGGGCTTCACTTCGCGTGAAAAACCTCAAGCCGCCGCTGGATGAGCAGCATCACGGGAGACGATCTGAGAGGCCGTGGCATCCAAGAAGTCTGTCCATGCGAATGAAAAAAAGTAGTGAGTAGTTGACCCAAATCATGGTTCTTTCGTTTTCGGAGAAGTAGTTGACCCAAACATGTACAGAAATGGTTAGACCATGTGGTCTATTCCTTCCTTGACGAGAAAGTCGTCTCCACTTCTCATCGTCTATCCACTTCGCACCGCTTCAAAGCACCAAGCATCTGGAACAGGTTGGTGGCCATGTTCCGGAAGCGATGTCGGTTTTGCATCATGATGTCCTGGTGCTTTTCAACAACAGGCTGGACCAAGACCACCTGGGGTGGGGAGGGCCCAGTTTTCAGACACATCCTTACACCCTCTAGCCTGCGGACTGACCTATGAAGGCAAAGTCAAAAAGACCTAGAGTCTAGACACCATGGATCAAAGGAAGGCACCAACACATGCAGTCTTAATCTTACCATACAGGAGGCAAAACTAGCATGAGGTTTTGGGAAACAAACACTGGCCACCTGACACTAGCCCCCGGTCCAAAGGATTTATCTGAGTCCCCTTAAGGCTACGATTCCTTTGTCCAGGCAACAAGCCACTGACTGTACTGGCGGAAGACGGCTGAGAACGGATAAATCACGGGTAAGAACGCCTACGAAAAAGGATGCAAATCAACAAAAGGCACCAGATTTGCCCCAGTTGCGGATGACCAACCACGGCCCCCGGAACCAGTAGCTGGTGAATCTCCATCTTTATTATCACTGTAATTATTTGTTTTTTAGCTATCTCCCCCCTTCCCTACTGATTTTATGAAGTAGGCGCCCACATAATTAAGTAAGGAACTGAGGTAGCTAGTAGCTTAAATAGCTACTACCTAGGACGCAGGATAGCTCACACTTCTTGAAGGAAGCTCGCACTAATCATAATCATTTGGTTCCTAGATTTTTTGGGAAACTTAACCTCAGAGATCCTCAGAGCAATGGCCTCCAAATTGAAAAAGAAGGACAAAGGCGGCTTACAACCGTCATAGGCAGAAATTGATGCCCAAGGAATTCTATATGCAAGTCACCTGGTAAATTGATGTACTAGTCCGTTGCATCTCTTTCAAGTTTGGTACTATGTTGGTTCTGGGAACTGTATCTAGCACCACCAGTTCTTTGAGTCTTGATACGATCCGAGCCAGGACTCTGCACCAAATCAACAAACACCTTTCCAGCCCAAGCTTGGAAGAATCAAATGAATGGTGGTTCCTAAAGAACAAACAATCCGTACGTCCATGTCTTCAGTATTTGAAGGCTCAACGGAGGGCGCGTGGAGAAAGGGGGTCAGCCAAAATCACCTGTACGAAGTTAGTGCATCAAAAATACCTTCTACGAAGTTGTACGAAGGTTTCTGGGATTTTGTTGCAGTCAGTTTTCCTACTGGCCCACCATTCCACGAAACGTCCACGAATAGCCCCGGGTTCCACGAATGACCTGCGCCTTCCACGATGTTAGTAGAATAGGTGTTTGCAAAACTCTTTCTGTGCACTACCCTTCCATTTGCCTCTGAGTATTCTTCAGTACGTCCAAGGGTTTCAGAGCAAATGGCACCAGTTACCCCAAAGTTCAGTGGTTTATATGGACCACCTTCGGCGATTGTCCCATCTACTCTCAATCCGCTGTCGACGGTCGCTCGACCGGCCCCGGAGTCATGGTCGTGCTCGGCCGCGCGGATCGCGCTATTGCCTGAGCGAGGATGGGGTGGAACCTTCAAATCTGTCAGCCGATCCCGACACAACTGGGGAGTTTGGTGACCCCATAACTTAGTAACAAGCTTGTTCAAACACATAAGCTCGGCATACAGCAAGAGCAAACTTCCCATGCTCTCTGAACTGGTCCAAATTCAATACCCTTTGTGATGTGGGAAACGTCAATGAAGGGAACACAACATGAACCCCTGTCATCTGTAGGTTGCCTGTAATCTGTCCACATCCGTTTTGTTTCTGCTGCAACACATTTGCTGTGGTCACCCATGCAACATATGTATTCCGTAGTCATGAAGAGCCTTTAACATGTTCAACAACAATCGTGCGGCACATGATTGGCTTGCTATTGGATGAGACGCACCTGATGAGGAGCCAAAGGGTGATCTGAGCACAAGTAGCACGCGCAGGAGTCATGGGTGGTTGTGGCTGCACCCCGATTCTGAAGATCTCCAAATCAAACACACCCCACATAATTTGTCCACCAGGCGCACACAGGTGTAGGCGCAGAATGCCAAAACTCTGCCAACTCGACGCTGCCAAGTCAGCCCACCCAAAATGCGTCGTGAATTAAAACACAAAACGGACCTTGATACCAAAAAAGAGTTATAGTGTCATTCAAGGAGGACAGGGCCAGGTTTGTTTCTTTGTTTCTTTCTGTTTGTTTTTCTATGTTGTTCTCCTACGGCCACCCAAAGTCCAAAGCTTTTCCGTGATGTGGTGAGCCGACTTCGGCGACGTGGCTGCGGCCAAGGATCAAAAGACCTGCCGGACAGGCAGAGTTGCCCACTCTTCGATGTTCAGTTGGAGAATGCTGAAGTGAGATGAACATATCTAGGAAAAAATAGCTGAACATATATACGGTCCCCAATCCCCAATTCAACAAAACCCATCGTCTCTTGATATCTTGATCTCGAACACAAAGTGATTGAGAATCTGACTTCTCAGATCTGTGAGAATCAGCGGATGTGACGTTCCCCAGCAGGCGCGGCGTGCCCGGCGTGGTTCCGGTTTGGAAGATGAGGAATGCATCAAGATATGGATCCCTGTGTCTGAGGGTTTTCGTGGAACTTTCAAGAATCTGGGTCGTCACAACGAGTTGTGCCTACACACAAAACGCTAGTGACCGCTAGAACTGTAAGGGTCCTTTGCGGCTATGCTCCGAATGCTTTGGTCAAAGAAAACCTGACATATAGCAAAGGGACTCGCGACACAAAAGTGATTGCATGCAAAGTCCGAACCGCCTTCCATGGACTCATGGACCACCGCTGGACTCATGGTTCAGTCGACCACCGCTTGGACTCATGGTTTCATCCCGAAATCTGTCTTGTCTTTCTTCGGCAAAGCAGCGCCAGTCATCACATTGAGGATGAGAAGGCATATGAAGCCAATGTAGAAATAAAACACATGCACCTCAGCAGGCACAAGTCACCACAACACCACAACATCATCAAGCAGCTACAAATGACCCGAAACCCACCCAACAATGAGGACAGGATGGACTGCGCAACAAACTAGAATGAAGGCGGTGAACCGGTTCATCATCGGTTCATCTGCGAACATGTTGAAAACGAAAAGAAAAGGGAATCAATATCATCAATCAGGTGTCTGCAAGAATGCGTGTTGAACACCTACTGTAGCGGGTTCGTCCTTCGTTTGTGCCCTGGGCCCGAGGTGCCCAAATGATGTTGTTCGTGCCCAGCAAGGCGTCGGCGGCGTCACCCCAATCCAAGCCGCCCAGAATCGACCTCGGACGGTCGCCACTGTTTGGACTCCTTTGGACACACGACTGGATGGGTATTTTCACATACTCCGAGTGGTTGATCTGTGGTCACATACTGCGAGTCAGTCACACGCATAGTGGAAAAAGGTGCCGGTTTGTAGAGGAAAATTGTCTTCTTGAAGGCCGTCCACTTCCATGTTTGTTAGCGCGAAGAGAAACCATCCATGAGCTATAAGAGGCTAACTTCTCGCTTCTCACACGCGTAGACTTGAAACACGTGATCGTACTTGGCCGCAAATCCCCTACTGCAACTGCACTGGATGGACATGTTTGAGCAATGGGTGTGAAGGATGCAGTTTCTGCGCCTCCCAAAAAGCAACGAGGCAAAACAAACAAATAGTAATTGTATGGGGCTTACGTCTTACCCCACTGAAAACTAACAAAAACACTGAAAACCACTGGTTTGTAGAGGAAGACAGTCTTTGAGGGTTCCATTCGACCCGGGTCCAAGTGAGTTTCCCGAAGTGTAACCCTCTGCTACCAAGTATTGGGTGGACTTTTTGATGTGAGCTTCCATATCACCAACATACCGTACTTAAGATAAACCTTTTCTGTATTGCTTTGTGGCTGGGTGGATGAACTTTTGAGCACACAGCATAGACTGGGAAGTGTGAATCCAATGTAAAGATTGAACGATTAGATAGGGGGTGGCCCAAAAGAAGGAAAGGACACAAAATGGCAGCTTGTTGTTTGCCAGCTGGCAATTCTAAGTTCCTTATCAATAGCTCCAAAAGTGTACATGAAAATCCAAGTAAGTACATGATGCAGGGTGAGGGCCAAGACCAGGAAGAAAATGCATAAAGCAGTGATTGAAGGACGTGGAAATGATTTCCTTAGCTGGAAGTATTTATCTCTTTACGTGGAACGTTCAAACTCATCACAAAAAGACCATGAACACCAATTAGATCCAATTAGAGTGATCAGGAGTACCCAAATATGTTTAGCTGCAGCGTCGACCTAACCCAAGCACCTGTTCTCGCCACATGCCGGCACGGCCTGTAAAGCGTTGCGATGGCGCGGTCGACGCTGCCCCAATACTTCACGAGCTCGGGGTGTGCATCCCCTGATGGCCTCGGCGTCAGGTCATGTTCGAATCAGTTGATCCAAACCTGCAACTGAGCCGGGCTCCATCTGCACCGATTCTAGGTATAGTGGTGTGCACCATTATAGAAAATAATACGACATTATTTCAAAAATATACATGTACTACCCGGAGTGAAAAAGCATGTCACATACACACTCACAATCCGCTTGGTGAGAGAAAAAAAACACGCAAACCGTTGCAAACCTGCTTGTGACTGACTGTTGTACTGACTGTTGTCATGACTTGTGAGCGTAAGAGAGTGCAGAGAGTGTATCTGTATGATTCTCTATGCCTATGCGCTTGGAAGTGGTTTGGGACCGCAAGCTTCTCGATTGGAAGGCACAGCCTGTGAACATACTGAATCTTAGTCTGTATTGTGAGGCTGTCAAACCTCCTCAAAAAATACGAACAGTATCAGTATCACCTTTGACTCGGCACTGCTGAGGGAGTAGCTGGTTTGCTAGCTCTGGTCCATGGAGGGACCTGTCTGCGAAGTATCTATTCAGCATGCAGCATGTATGAGTATCTCATACATACACAATATATACAATATGTATATACTATATATTATATTATGTAACTATATATATTATACGCTGCACACACAATATATACATAATATTATGTGCATTCATATAAGATATGAAGGAGTAATTGTCGATATCTTTCCTTTCATCGTCTTCCTTTTATGCTTTATCATGTTGATTTGCCCGGGGAGTTCAAGTTGTGGAATCAGCATGCATTATAATCTGTTCTCAATGTTTCATGTCGATATGTTCATTACAAGCGTCCTCCTTTCAACTGAGCGGCTTTCAGCAAAAAGTGTTTTGGTCTGAATTCACCGGGCCATGTGGGTCAAATCCAAATGTGTGACCAAAGCTCTTCCAATGACCCAGAACGGCACCCTCTGCTCTGAGGGGCAAGGAATCTAAGGCTGCGTTTGAGAAGACCACTCCGAAGACATAGACGACCAGCGCAAACAACAGCAAAGCCTGAGATGTGAACTTCGAGCGGGGCGAAAGAACTCGAGTAAGTCCTTTTGACCGTCTTCCAGAGATGAATCATCGACAAAGCGACCAGCCAAATGGGGTAGAAGTCTGTACGAGCTCTTGCAGACTTGCGACAAGATAGTAGTAAACAAAAACAAATAGAAAGGATCCTTAAGGAGTTCATGTGAATCAAAGTAACATGAATTAGGGTACAAAGTGAGGGGCAACCAGCTCGATCGAAATCCTGCCCCACCATAGAATCAGGGTCAAGGTCGTGCTTCTTCGAGTGCAGAATTTCTGCCTCCAACAGTACGTAGTCGGTACCTGTGATTCACTGGAATACTCCAATGCGTGTTTGGCCATGGTGGACGGCCAGTCATAGGTCCGAACTTGTGCAGTAGACAGTCTTGGATTTCTTTAACCGAAATAACGCAATTAGCTTCAGAATCCCCGACAACTAACGCGCCCAAGATACCCAAGACAGTGCCCTGGTGGCGTCAAACCTTGCGAACCGTGGAAATCCGATCAGACCGTTTGGGCGAACTCGGAGTTCGGACTGTTCAATGAATGGAAACGCGACATTTTTCGGGAGCGTACTAGGAACAAGTGCATCGCTTCTAGTAACAAGTGCCTTACTAGTAGAAACAAGAAGCTACTAGTAACAAGTGCATCGCTTCTATAGGAGGAGCGCCTCTCCACGGGTCGGTGCCAGTCATGGGGTCCATCCGAACGTGTCTGCCGCGACCGTCGTGATGACCGGGTGACATGAAACGAGGCAGCAGACCTGGCAGGCCAGAGACGGCCCAGACATGCCTAGACGAAAAAGAAACTGACCTCCCTCTCTTTGCAACAGAGTGGTATGCAGTGCAAAGGGGTGTAAAAGAAACCCACAAACAGGACTGATGGACTTGAGGGATGTCTTAACACTTTTGGAGGGTGGGCCTACGGCAAATCCATCCTTGCTATCAAGATTTGAGTCAAACGACATCACACAAAACACCACACAAAACACCACACAAAGCACAAAACAGCTTTCGCACGGCAGTAAACGAAGCACAACACGGGCCACTATGACACCCTTCACTATGACACCCTTCATGCGTTGGGTCCGACTTGGAACACGTGCAACGAAGCCACATGGAGACCACCAATATCCTCAGGCCGCCCACGAAGCGGATGATCCGCAAGGACCGCAGCCCCTGTAGAAGCCGAGTGAAGCGGAAGACCTGCCGAAGCGGACCGCAGGTTGGTCACGGGTCAAGTGCTTGAGGAAGCCAAACATACCTGGTTCCCTGCTCACGACTATGTAGATTCCAACAGACTGCAATCATTGGCGTTGCCAAGAAATTATTGGTTGCTCAGCACACTCCTCTTCTGGCGAGTGGACTCAAATGTTGATGCTCCTATTCAGAATTCAACCCAACGAGCCAGCAGCTCCAAAGCAGCCTGAATACGGAATACCGCACACTATATCAATATTTGTACATTCAATATTATTCAATTATAGTTAGGATATGTTAGGATTAGCCCAAGCGCAGCTGCCATTTGGTTGCCACACATTGCCACCTGTTCCACCTCGGTGGACCATCTCTCGCCTTCAAGATACGTACGCCGGTGTTGGACCCGGAGCTGCTTTGACTGGTAATGTCCAACGCAAACTCCATCCAGGCGCTGATCACCACCAACACCTGAGCGCCGGCGCCCGCAAGGCGCCAGGAACGACCACGGGGCAAACCGTTTGAAAACGGGCCTCCCAGGTGGTTTGCCTTCCTAATGCCTTCATTGGTGCTGGAGGATGAATGTGTCACTCACACATGTTACTTGTTATGTACGTTGTTCATGTCAAACAAACACACAACACAGCACCAAACAAAAACATAAAGATGCATAAAGTATCCACACACTCGTACTGACCTCCCCGGTCAGTAATCACTGTAGACACAAGCCAATGCAAACCTCAAGAGCATAGGGAGGAGGGTGTTCATCCATCCTCGAAGCATCTACTCTCTTCATGGGACGATCTATAGGTCTTGTCAAATTATGTTCACATGTCCAAAGGTTTGAGTGGTTCCACGCGGCTCCTACCTTCAAGCCAACACAATTCCCTACAAATCCAAGGAGAAGGTGTTGGAACCCTCACTTTGCTCATTTCAAGTGAGTGAGGATCCCATCAAAATGCACCCCTGCTCGATCCTCTCCTCCCTCCAGGTCTGGCCGAGACTCGTCCAACCAGCCCCAAAACCAACCAGCCTCAGAGACTCGTCCGTCGACTCGGCGGAGTTCGTGCAACGAGCGGCCGCTTCGACGGACGTACGGATCCACGGGACGTTCGGACGTGCAGAGCTGGACATGCTGAGCTGGACATGTCGGTGGTTTGGGTGGTTTTGGATGAAGACATGTGACAGGTTTGGGAGACCGGACATTTCCGGTGTAATTCATGGCAATGTCCTATTTAATCAGAACCCGTTTGCGGTTGAATGCATTAAAACAAATGGTACCAAGTAACGCTTGCATGACTGAAATCATCTCTCAAGCCTTCCTGGCAGTCACAAGATGTTTGTTGCAATATGAAGCCCTGAACGACACCGAATCGACCCCGATCGCGACCTTGGTCAACGCTCCAGCCCACCTCGACCGACCGCGACTTCCGTTCCGATCCCAGTGGCAGAGAAGAGGAACTTCCGAATACCCAGGCCAACCAGCTCTAGCATGCATTCCTGCCGGGAGGGTCTGTGTGGAGTGGATTAGAACTAGTATGGTTGGTTATAATCGGAATATGAGGTGTAAGATCTTGGAGTAGAAGTAGAAAGGATGGGATCAACTAGAACATGGAAGAATTTGGAGCGGCCCGGTCGGACCGGCCCTTTCCGGGTCGTTCGCAAAGGGAAAACCAACAACTGAGGTGAAATAGCACAAGATTATTAAAACAAAAGTCAACCCAATAACCGCCTCCTCAAATCCCAGGCCGACCCTCCAGAACCGCCTTTTTACATCATCCTGGTTGAAGCACCGTGATTGACATCAACGGGTGTGCAGCAGCTCTTGAAATGAGGCACAGTATGGCACAGCGGCATATTTGCTTGGGCTCTAAAGTGATGGAAAGCAAAGCCACTGCCAGTCCATGCTTCAACAAACCCTTTGCTGTCACGAGGTGCGCTTGTCTTGGAGCTGGAAGCCGATCTGTCGGGAACATGTTTGCCCATTTGACATCTGCAACGTTTACAGAACCTGTTTACATCTGTCTACGGTTTATTCCATTTGACATGCTGCATCATTTTACATTTACAGTAGGTCTTTCTTCCACCTGTTTATGTCCATACATTCACCGCAATCTAGAAGAAACAATACTTGATGGGAAGATGTCTTGCACGGTGTTCTTTCAACGTGTAGAGGGTATTTTATGATATTTCATGCGGACAAATAATAGAGACACTTCAGAAAACAACTGTCCAGGGTAAAGAGGCTGGCAAAAATCACATGGGCAATCATGAAGGCCGGCTCGAACCTGGTGCTTTGACCTGCGGCGCTCGACCGGCTCGAGTTGAGATCGCAGCAAACTGAAGAGAAATGGCGGGACAATATTTTTGAGCGAATGCACATGTTTATATAACATGTTTGAAACCTTGTGCAAATGCACCTTGAGTCTTCCAAGTGGGAGTTGTCTTGGCTTTCTTTTGGTGCCCAGTTGACGTTCATTGATTCAGTGGGTTCACAAGACCCCAATCGAGCAATGTAACTGGCTCGCTGAGGGCTCATGATTTGCTGGTCTACGATTTTTTAGCTGTGGCTGCTGTGGCTGGGAGGAAACATAGAGAAGCATCAGGCACCCAGCAAAAAAATAACGCGATAAGCTAAAAGAAAAAGTCCAAATACAAATAGCTGCATGTTCTTAAGCCAGCTCCTGATCACAGTACCGCCTGACCCGCCCAACAAAGAAAATGCAAAAGGCACGCAGCAACCAGCTATATACACTCCGGCTGATGGGCACAACAGTCCATTGGGTGCCCTAATCTTAACCCCATCAAACATGCAACGGAGCGCTACTACAAACATGAGATAAGGGTATTCAAACAAAGCCCCCTCAAACGGTTCCCCAGGTGTCTACATCCATGATTATTTTGACACATTGCTCGTTGAACCAACTTAGGTAAGCGATTGTTTGATGTGGCCAAGAATTTCTACTCGTGAACCATGTTGTGGCTCATACAATGACCAACCATGACCAATCACATTGCTTTCACCCTTCATCATTGGGTTCATCAGGGTGGCTCCCACAGTCAAGATTGCATCTCAAATCTTCCAAGCAAAAGGCTCGAAGTTGAATGCCCCACTGATTCAAACTCCGGGTGTCATTTGTCTCACCCTCAAAGCACCGACTCCTCAATCCTCAAAACCCAAGAGATTGTAAAGGTTTGCTTCTTCGTTTCTGCCCAAGACTGCCCCTTCCAGCCGTGCAAAGCGGCTCGTGGACATATATTGTAGTTGAGCTCCAATATACAACGAGTTGGCCACCTTGGTCTCCATACATCTGGGTCTGAACCTTCATCCCCTGGCCCGACACACCCGCACTAGTTCGAAGCAATTTGTTCGGGTTTATGGGTTCGCTTGGACGGAGTTCTCCGCGTGGGTTGCAACAGGTTTGGGAATGATCACACGGCTGCTGAAAGATCCAAACAATATGATAAAGATCATATGGTTTGGCGCTTCACAACGCTTTTCCATCGATGGCTTTCCAAGAAAAAGAAGGCATACATAAATGTGACTTTCTGGTGAACACCTCGGTCTCAACCCAAAACCCCCGAACTTTCTACGTCGCTTCACCAGTGAAGTGCTGTCAGGAAAAAACTGACACTGAAGACCTCATTCTCATGGCTCATCATTTCGCGTGGACTTGGTGATTTGGTCAAACAAGTAAAGTATACACACACACAAAAAACATCATTAGGAAAGTGGGTTCTTGTTGGCGGAGCTGGGGATTACTGTTCTTGAACTTTTCCGAAACTGAAGAGACAAGCCATGAAGACACCTCACCAGGCATTGGACAGTCATGAGTCATGTATTATATAGTGACAAACTAGTACCGAAACCAGTGAGCCATGCGGATTTCTTGAAAACCTCGACCTGCAATCAAGGGCCATGCAGTCATGCAGTGGTCATTTCACATCTCCTTACACTTCCAGTTGCCAATATAATTATATAGTGGTCTTTTGCAGGTACACATGTTCCCCTCAAATCACTCAGAACACATCAAATTACATCCAGTTCCCAACAGCTGCGAGTGCTGAAGAGCAGGTCTGCCCGTTTGGGATCACCGCGAAGCCGCCAAGATCACCGCGAAGAACATCTCGAACTTGGGATTCTTCACCTTAGCTGCCGCGAACGACTGCTCGCGGTACGGCGCGAGAAGGACAGGGTGAAAAAGACATGACCTGGTTAGGTGGTTTCAACTCACCAAGATTGTCAATCTAAACTTTTATGTCCAACTTTTACTTGAGATGATTGACAATCATCTCAAGTAAAAGTTGAACACAAGAGTTTATAAAGCCACCACCCAAGACTTGGGGTGCGTTCGGTTTGGGTCAGTCCGGCCAATTCTCAATCCTAGCCAACCCGGCTGCCTACCGGAATAATATGTGGTCTGGACAATGTTTATGCATCATCCTGCAAGGGCCGCAGTTTAAGTGGCAATACTGGTTGATCAATCATATTTTCGTGTAGTGTCACTAATCAAAATAAGCATGGCCAACACCAAAACAATAATAGGTACAACAATTCAAGCAAACTTGAGTGTTCAACTGCAAAGGATGTTGATCTATTTGTTCAAAGTTCTAGGGTATTATACACAGGTATAATATACGTTACAAAATAACTTGCTAGTCAACTTGGAAGTTGCTATATATCAAATGATATAGATATAGATCAACATCCAGTCTGAATTGCGTTTCTATGCTTGCGCAAGTGATTGGATCAACAACTTCGACAACAGTTCCATCATGAATCTAGGAACCAAATGAACAAGCATGAGCATCCTGCCTCCGTTCGCTAGTAGCAGGCTCCCCAGCCCTTACAGAAATTAAGTAGGCACATACTTAATCAAGTAAGGGCGGGCTTTAACGAAAGAAAACACATGCCTCGGCTGAAGAAAAACGCTCCACTAATCCACGGATGCTCCACTCGGCTCCACTAACTAGCTCCGTTATGTTCATTTATTTTCCAGGTCACGATGGGCCGTAGGAAGGACTGGATCTTCTTGTAGCGCGGGCAAACACGATCGAAGCAGCTCTTCGGCTTGGCGTCACCTGGAAAACCGGGCTGTGCAAACCAAGAGAAGCCATGAGTGACGAGAGGGTGACGATCACGACACTCTCTCGTAACCGTAATGGAGATGTGTTGAAATTGTTTGACATGTCCCGTGTGTCCTCCATATTCCATCCATTGAAATGGATGACTACTACCACAGCATACCATGACTACGACCGAAGGATCAGGCACCCATGCATCGGACCGGTCGTCGTGCAAAGGTTTTTGCCGGTCCATGGCGTCACGCACGAAACGACGTGAAACCGACGTGTAGACCGGAAAGCCCAAAGATCCAAATGGTTTAAATGGCTACGAAACGGCGTGAACCATAGGCATGACCGTGAAAATGGCCCTGGGCTGAGCCGAAGGAGGATGTGCCTAACTTCAGCCAGTCATGCCTAGCGAGGCCTAGCGTCCTTTGCCTGACGATCTTCAAGCAGTAGCCACAAAGGGTCTGTACAGTGTTAGTTTGAGGGTTCGACCATGCAACCAAAGATCCACAAAAATGATCATAGAACCTGGAGGCTGATATTGTAACTCTCTTACACACTCCTTACGCGCATATGCCCCTGCTGCCACCTAAACATGTGGGTAGGCCACTGGTACCTTTCCCATCCGGTTAGTTGATTCTTCTGTGCATACCGACAGGTGCCGCATACCGGGGATCTTGAGAACATGTGACGCAACGATCCGACACGGACATCGAAAAACATCAATCTGGGATCACAAGTCTGCTAGGGATGCACCTCTACAATTCTAAGCATCCTTTGACATGTCTTTGTATGGAGAATCAGCAAGCCTCAGCCCCTGTCTCCTATCGGAAAAGCTATTCAGCTAGTCAATACCTATCCATGCCAAGCAACTCAGCATGCTCTTCGAGTATACCTCCTGCGAAGCGTCTCATGCCCGGGTCTTGCTCCAAGAAACAAGCGTTGCAACGTTGATCAGGTTGATCTGGGTTTATCTCACCATCCAGAAAAACCTGAGGTTCATCTGCACTTTCCTTCCCCACTACTTGCGCATTTTAGAGTCACTCAAGCAAGTGGATACCAGCGTCCCCAAAGGGACCAGCTCTATAGCTGGTTCACTGGACAAGCAAATCAATACTTCACTCTGGCTCTGGACGCTGTAAATACCTGTAAATAATACTCACACAATGACTGTGGAACCGTACTCGCTTTCTCGATTTTATTGAAGCAACCATATTCTTGGACGCCCTTTAAATGTATAATGTAAACATGTATTGTGGAAAGCAATGTGCGCGTCAACGTCTGCGGCAAAGCGATGTCATCCGTTACCTAAGATTGATGTCATCTGCGGCAAAGCGATGTCCGCCAAACTAACTTCAATCATTCCGATCCAGGTATTAATGATTTTGAGGTGTTCCAGACTTCACATGTGCAAGGCACGCAGTCTATTAACCATGGTGAACTCGGGGCGGCAGCATGGGTGTCTGATTTCTTCTCTCGACAAATACCACGACCGTTTGTTGACCTTCACACTGACTCCCAATTTGTAGTCCGAATCATTCAAACCATTGCCAATCAAACGCTTGACCATAAAACACACCAGATGGCAGACTGCGACTTAGTTCAACAGATTCAGTCCACTTGGGATCCCTTTCACTTTCGAGTATTGAATATTAAATCCCATGTCATTGCAATCAGCCATTTCGGGCAATACAGTTGCTGATGAAACAGCCAAGATCACTAATAAGCAAGACATCACAGCCATGATATCCATCACCGAGAATATTGACCACCACTGCAGACGACAGCAATCAGTCTTGGTAGCCATATACCGCTATTTGCTCGACTTGAATGCACTACATTCCAAAATGTGTCTCGAAAAAGATTAAAAATAATGGAGAGGGTGATCCTAATTCTGGCAATATAGATGATATTTCTCACTATAAACAGAAACTTGTTGACTGGAAAGTCACTGGACCTCTTTGGTCTATGACAGGAGATCTCCTCCCTGTGGTGGCTGATGCATGTCCAGCCGGATATAGGTATGCGGTAGCCGTTTGGCATTTGTTTCAGCAGTTAACATGGCGACACCCGGATTTACCATTGGATAAAGAAGATTTTGGTATTACTTGGTGTGAGCTAGCGCTGCAGTTCACTATTTTTGCAGGCAAATGTCTACCAGTATGGCTACATGATTTCGATAAAGGATATGCAGTCCCTTATGAATTGTCCTCCGAACAAGTTGCACTACAGAAACCGAACAAGTTTCGCGGATTAGGTGATCAAACATCAGCTTTTCGGGCCGTTGTCCTATACCTTGAAAATACTAGTGGGTCACGTCGAGTTCGCTAGTGCGCTGAGGTTTCCACCGAAGCTTGATCGGTGTTGCTGCCCGTCCCAAAAAAAACAAAAAATGATCTCGCGTACGCCACTCTTGCGGAATATGCTTCAGCCCCGGGACAAGTCTATCCTCTTAACATTCGAACACCTTTCACACCTCAATTAGACCATGCCTTGATTAGTGTTGAATCCTCTGATGAGTTGTCATTTGACAAACGCCATAACTTATACCAAAAAGTCAAAAACAGCATTCGTCTGAAACAAGATCTTCGCTTGCTCTCGTGGAACACTTAAATTAGATGCTCTTCGTGTGAATTAATTCACGTGTGCAACTGACTGTGTCTTACACCGGTCTGTGGAACACTGTGTACATTGCATGTTTTGTACAAACCGTACTCATGTGAATACATACCCTAGAGTACCCCACCAAGTGGAAGGCTGTTAGGGGCGTGACATGGACGAGTCCGCAAGTTGGTGTGGTTACCTAAGATCGCTTTTTGGCAGCTCCATGGTGGCTACTTCAGGGCTCCCAGTCCACACCCCTACCCTCCCTGGTGGGGGTATCTCGAAGTAGAGTTATTTGACATAGCTTATGGTGGGCTGCAACTTTCTCGAACTCTCATCACCAATGGAACATGTTTTTCAGCTCTAGCAATCATTGATTGACGTAGAGTCAGTCTGACGTCAAAGCATTCAGAGTCTTTTCGGAAATCCAAGCTGGTGCAACGTCTGGTTGATCAGCATATCACCAAGAACAAGAACAGAACCAACCTCATGAACCAGTCTGACATAGTCTGTGCTCTGAAAAAACAAACAAACAAACCACTTATACTCAACTAAACCAGTCTCTCCCACACGGCTCCTTGCGCACCTCAATCTTTGAGGCCTCTTTCTTGGCCAGGTCATAGCCTGAACGGTACGGAACGGGTCGATCTAGGTGACCCGGGCAGGTCACCCGGTAGTTCGGCAGGTGAGGTCGATCACCCGTTGAGAGCGGGGGAAGTAAAGACGAGCCGGTGTGGAGGTGGGGGGGAGCCATTTCAGGGGGGTTGTTGACTCAACTGACACATGTTCCAGACCTGTTGGAGGCTGGCGAGCTGTTCCAGACCTGCTCTGAAACACATGGGACTGTGGGATCTCTTTAAGGGCAAAGAGAATCATCACCACAGGCAGCTTGCCAGCTTGGGAGTCAAGCTCCGGTGCTTTTCAGACCGGCCGAGTGGCTGGATTCGGAGATGCGCCGCTCCATGCGGAGCTCATGGCTGCCAACACCGTGCCCGGTCTCGTGGGCGACCGAAGGGCTGGCCGTCTCCGGCTCACCTGGGAAGGAGGACGCGATGACGTGAGGGTCATGTATAAATGTATAGCGCGATGCGGTCGAGTCAGTCTCTAGGTGAAAAAGCCACAGCGAGGTCAAGCAGTGGAACGCCACCTCACATGTATAAATGTATAAAACCCAGGACTGGAGGATGTAAAACCTTGCTGGAGAGACGGGGCCCAGCCCAGACCTGAAATCAGCAGTCAACATTGGAACATACAAAAGGAAGCTGTACTCTTTTTTGGTTGGTGAAGCTGCACGGACTCGATTTCAACAAGAATCATCCATGGTGGATAGCACAAAAAGCGAACACATGAGTTGCTTGCATTTGTTTTGTCGCGGCTGGTGTCTCTTTCTATATATGACATGCATATAATGTATTATATACTATACATACAATACACATGTGTGGAATGTACGAAGTTCCCTTTACCTTGCGAAAGTTCCTCACCAAAACCATCCGAAGACAAGATCAACAAAACAAAAGGACATGACAAACAATGACCAAAGCACCCGCAGGAATACAAAAGCACTGCAAGTGACACTTGAAATTTGGATCACAGAAACAATGTGGGAACGATTTATCCTTCATTATTTTGTGTCAGGACGGCCCCCATGATCATCTATACATGTCAAAACTTTGCAGCTTTGTAGATGTAGCTTACCTTGAACTTTGTAGATGTAGCTTACCTTGATGTATCTATATAATCACGGCCATCCCCACATTTACCATCTGACCATGGAACGTTGGTCACAAGGCTGCATAAATCTGGAACTACTCACAGCAAAACAAAGACAAACAACTAAGGATTTGGATAAACAAAAAAGAGAAAACAACAAGTACACCATCATTGAAATCTGAAGATCTATAACTCCCATTCATAGGACCCAAGTGTTTCAGAACTATACCCCCGATGGTCTGCAGTCAAAGGAACTGCGGTTCGTCCAACTCACCGTTGGGATTTTAGCACGGTCCGGCTATAGAACGTAAAACACGGTAAAAAATAACACAAAGAAGTAAAATCAGAGTTAGGCTAGAGCCATGTCAAAGAAACCAAGCAACGCGTGCAACCCTCTGCTCAAGAATATGGAAAAAAAGAGCTGGTCGTCTTAGTTTTCTCCCCTTGTCCGTTCCACTCGGGACATGAACGCATGCTTGCGTAGACACTCTCTTGGCTGGTCGTCTTCATGCTGGCATGGCTGGTCGTCTTCATGATATCCGCCTGAGAACACTTTACTAGGAACAAAGGGCATCGTTACTAGGAACAAGGACGCTACTAGGGCTCCTGGCCCTACTACTAGGAGCAAACACGCTACTAGGGGCTCCTGGCCATACTACTAGGAGCAAGGTCGCTACTAGGGGCTCCTGGCCTTACTACTAGGAACAAGGACGCTACTAGGGGCTCCTGGCCTTATTAAGGACGCTACTACGGGCTCCTGGCCCTACTACTAGGAGCAAGGACGCTACTAGGGGCTCCTGGCCTTACTACT
>CAXAMN010001669.1:1175819-1237956 GCA_963970005.1 Durusdinium trenchii
GCGGCTCACTACAAGGAGCAAGGACGCTACTACCAGGAGCAAGGACGCTACTAGGGGCTCCTGGCCTTACTACTAGGAGCAAGAAGCCACCACCGACACCACCCCGATGCACCGCACACCGACGCGCCAGCACCGACGCTCCACAGCGAGGTCCAGCGACGGCAGCGAGGCGCGGAACCGGGAGGGGATTCGAACGTGTGCAGCAAGAACCTGCACTGCTTGAGAATTCTTCTGATGTCTCTTGCTTTCTCATAGCACCATCCTTGAACAATTGCTCCAGCAACATGTATGGGATGTCCAGCTTGGGCCTCATAGAGGTAAGCGTCGTCCAAGTGAAGCCGACATTCCAATTGGGTGAGCCACTGGTCCTGACCCGGCGACTCGGAAGACACCGACAAGTGCGATGCCCACTGTAAGCTGGATGGCCATGCCATGAATAGAAAGGACTACCAAAACATGGTCAACCTACCCAGCCAAAAACGGGCGACTTCTGGTTTGACCCCAAAAGCCATATAATCATTTGTATATGTCAGTATGATGTATGTCTGTGGTACATACTGACACCGGAAGAGTCGTCCGTCCCGACTCTTGGCACGGGAACTGTGTCCCACACGAGCTGGGAGAGCTAAGCATGGAAGTGGAACACCAGCGGTTTGGTATTCGGAAAATGGTCAATCTTTTTTGGGGAAATGGTGCTATCCACTGAACAAAATATTCCAGGATGTGTGATTATCGTGGTATGCTGTAGATATTATCATATCTTATACAATCAATATGCAAATCATGTGGATCATATGGGTGTATCATACTGTGTATGTATAATGTTGTATAATATATATATATATATGTTATACCTCTCAAACCGATGGAACTTGGGACGAACAAAAAAGTATGCGTATCTGCCCTTGCTTGTGTGCCACGTGTGCAAAACAACAGATTTCAACCAATCCTGCTATTGCATGATGTTGCCACTTTTAGCCGCATGTAAAACACAACTTTGCCATCAAGCAATTGACCCCATGTTTCACCAAACTCCCACTCATCCATCCCTTACAGCCACTTCCTCTCTGGTTCTCGCCTCACATCTTCGATTGCCCAGAGCTCCATTCCCCCGGCACTGGCGAGTGAACTAAGCCGAGCAACTAAGCGCCGCATGAACTTCTCATGGCTTTCTTGCAAGGCATCCGAGACCAAGCGATGCACCTGCAGAACGACAGCAGGACGTCCTCGATTAAAAAAGATCATCTGGGGAACGTTCAGCCGAGATGCGAGGAGCATACAGACGCCGAAATAAATAGAAAAGGGAAATCCCGTTTCTATCTACTGTAGTTGGGGACCACCAGGACCACCTGTTGTTTAATGACATGGAGTTCCCTCATGAATCACACGGCCGGGCCACTGAACATCCATGTCCATGCCAACTGTTGACAACGATTATGTGAACCAACAAACAAAAGGCAACCTAACGACCTAATATGATGGACCATGCATCTTGCCATCCTTCTCAAGAAAAAACCAGCTGCCAAGGCAAGGCATGGGTGTGATACCTCTGATGGACCATGACCGAACTCGGGCCGAACCCTTCAGACCAGATTGCTTTGATATCCTTTGATGACAGTAACACAGGGAAGTACAAAGACTAATGAACACATATTATCAGTTCTTATTTATATACTTTGTGTGATTGCTTCGGTCTCCTACTTGTGTCGCCACATTGTCTTATCATGTGTTATCTAGACTCTAAACCTTTGTGATCTTCCAGCAGTGCCGGAACTCAGACTTGTTCTAACAAAAGCTCCCCTCTAGGCCCACAAGAATTTTCCATGAAGCTTTCCATTACAGTTTAACCATTTTGCAGTTCCAACCCTTGGTGTTCAAAGCCATAAAACCGCCGCTGGATGAAGGCCCGGCCTCTCCCGACTCGGACACTGTGGGGTTGGCCGCGCAAGTGTAGGAGTACATAGAGCTGGACAAACGCGCGCAAGGGTGTCTGAAGCAGGGGAACAAAACACGCTTTCGCCTCTTTTCGCCGAAGCGGCAAAGAAACATGCTCGACCAGGATTGGAGGATTTGGTGGGATGCTTCCCGAGAACGACTGCAGCCAGCACCACATGCCCATGATGCGGTGAATGGTACCGGTCGAGTACAGTACAGTAAGTCATCCATCATTATTGTTTCACCAGGCTGCATTCAGCATGCGTGTGCTGATCTTTGCTGTTCGCATGTTTGACCAAGCTGGGCGGCAGAATGTAACGACAACCACGTTCAGTCAGTGGGTGAAGCTGAAGAAATGCGTTTTCCGTCAGCACCAAACAGCATGCCCACTGCAAACCGACATTCTCAGGTTTTAAAGGGGTCCGGACACAGGCTTGGTACATCAAATCAAATCTGAGAAAGCCCGGCTTGGCGATCTTGCTATGAAGTGAAAGAAGTGAACAAATATCGTGTGCAAAATACACCGAATGTTATTCGATGCCATAACTGTTGCTCATAACTTAAATCAACCTTGTCTTTGACAGTCATAAGTTATAAGTTAAAATTGAATTAAATATATAGTACAACTACTCACAACTTATGGTCCACAAGTAAGCCAACGCTGCCCCCCAAAGCAGACAGATTCTGGTCACTGCGTCTGATAGATAGATCGAAGCAAAGGGAACCCACCGACAGCTGCACGGGTTGCAGTGGTCAAAGACAAATTGTGGGGACATCGGGACATCGGGACCTATGTTTGTAATGCTCCCCAAATCTCTCCCACACCCGGATTTGTCTGAAACTGAAAGATCAAATTGTAAAACGCCCCGGATGGGTCATTCAACCAGTCTTTCTATGGGGATGGGTCATTCAACCTGGAGCGGTCCATGTAGCGAAGGACCGGTTCACCGTCGGTGAAGTCTCCGAAAATGCGATGGGTTTTGCATGGGTTGGTCGCATGTCGTTTGCGCATGTCGTAACACCAGGATGTTTGGTTTCCTAAATACAACACCCACATTGGGACCCACAAGTCAAATCATCCGTTTCCGTTTCCCCCTCCACCATGTTCCACCGAGATCTCGTGGCTGAAAACGACGAGGTGGTGGTGGACTGGTCTGATCGACCGGTGAGGCGAAGCGACGGTGGACCAAAGCCAAAGCCAAACACCACAGAATATGTGCATATCTTTAATTACTTTGTGTGTTTCGCCCGTCCCCCTGGCCCTACTACGTAATTAAGTAGGTGCCTACTTGATTAAAGGACAAACTTGTTCGCTCTCACGCTGGGGAGCTTTCTTGAAGAAGCGCTCACACTATTCATTTGGTTCCTAGGTTTTATGGAAAACTATGGAAAACTCCAATTATGGTTAAAAACAACAAACACATACAAACACATACTTGCTTGCTCTCCAAGTTGAGCTGTTGGTTACTAAGCACATTCATCATACATGGAGTGCCTATCTCCAACGTGACCGCTCACTCTCAACCCGACGCCGAAAGCCACGACTCTGTACAAGCTTCCACATGCCCACCGGGTCGGCGGGTCGCTGATGGTCGCGATCCTACAAGCTCCAGTTTATGGAGCATGATGGGAACAACTAAACACACCAAAAAACACATTTGGCTCTTCTTGACTTGATTTTCTGTATTTTCTTTAAAAGTAAACACACATTGTGCTTGCTGCTTGATATTGCTTTTGTTCAAAAGAAACATTGCGTTTTGTTTTGTTTGATTGTCTGTGTTTGCTTTTAAGAGCACCGATCTGTCTGTCCACCTTTTGATGGACGCCCGGACCACAGCAGACCCCAGCCCGCCCAAAAACCAGGCGGGCCACTTTGGACCGTTTTGGTGGCGCATCGTCCACGGTGAAACAAATGACTTACGGTATATACAATGTGAGGCAACCCAAGGTCCAAACAGTCAGAAGTATGTCCATGACCATGACCAAAGGACATGGAAACAAACATATTATATATAACAATATAGTACAGTATACAGAAAATACATAAAACAGAACATCATGTGCTGTAACTTCAAAACATTGACCATGCAGAAAGTCATCCAAAGCAGGCATTGGCAGGCCAAGGACAGCCTTGAAACTTTTCCACAGATTATAGCTCATTCAACCGTGTCATTGACAACAAGTTCAACGCGTTCGCATTCGCATATTCCACATTGTTCCTCCATCCAGTCAAACTTATTCAACACTGTGTCACCACCCAAGATTGGACTAAAGATCACCAACATGTCCGTTCGGATGTCAATCCTGGTCTTCTTATGTTTGAACTCCTACCTTCACCGGTCATCATCAAACTGGTCACCTTCTGATGTCAGTGGTTTGAAAAATATGCTCGACCCGATGCAACAGGTTTTAATCAACGGTCTTAGCATGAGCACGGGCACCCGGTGTTGAAAGGTCCATGTAACATAGAAG
Organism: Durusdinium trenchii; assembly: GCA_963970005.1. Classification (NCBI taxonomy): domain Eukaryota; class Dinophyceae; order Suessiales; family Symbiodiniaceae; genus Durusdinium; species Durusdinium trenchii. The sequence goes on from CAXAMN010001669.1 coordinate 1,180,227, forward strand.
GAGCCATATCTTCCAAATCCTGGCATCACAATAATAGAAGAGAGGAGGCTTCTCCTGGACCCCAACATCAACGGTTTCGGTTTCTGGGAGATTCTGGGAGAGGGTTTTCACGCGGGTTCACCGGGCCCTGAGGCTCCGATCGGACCTGAGGCTCCTTGGATCCCCTCGAGATCAGGCTTGAGATTGCTAGACTGACACAAAAGACTTGATCGAACAGTTACCGTGCCAAGCAATTACGGTAACACCACGGTGACTGACACCCTCGTGCTTTCAATGCTTCGGTGTCACGAATCTTTGCATCAAAAAGACTTGATCGAAAAGAAGGTGTCGCTCATTGCCGTAAACACGTCTCTCGGTCCTCTAAAGACCGGACCTTCACAAGGATTAGGTAGCCAGCCATGTGACAGGGCATGGGCAATCCGAATGCCAGCGAAAACCATTTGCTTGGAAGTTTAAGTAAGGAAATCAACATGTGCATGTAAGCGGTCTATTGAATTTGTTATTTAGCTGTGGGTCAACACCACTATACCTTGGTTGACCCTATCTGGGAGGTCGTTCGCTACAGACTCTGGCTCCAGGAGTTGACCCACAGCCATTGTTGTTGGGGCCCAAACCCATCCAAATCCCAGTTTTGGACGACCATTCTCTCTGGCTGTTCTGGACGCAAAATGGGTGGCAGAATAGTGATCACCATTGAGCAAACCAATGAAAAACATTTAAACAACCCATGATGTCTATAGTGAAATTGTCAAATCATATCAAATCATCATATCATCCAAAATCTCAAGCCCCTGTCTTGCCATGGTGCCCTGGGACTCACATCGTCCTCACAAGCAGCGTAAGCACAAGTGCGGAGGCGGCTGACTGTCGATGTGCACGATCGGCTGCTCAGCCTCGCGCCGTCGAGTCGCCATTGAACTTTTGCCAAATCCCCGGCCGATATATGTGTGTCAATACATTATCGCAAAACAGCAAAAAAAGACCGACAAGCCGAGGTTTGTGTTTAAACCCCTCAAGGGTGTCTGCTCGCAACGCTGCTGTCGCCTGGCTCGATGCTTCAAAGCCTGCATTTGAAGAGGCAACCCTGGCAACGTGGATGAGGCACTGACAAAGGTTTCCATTCTTGCCCTTGATAGAGTCCGATGCTTGCACTCAAAAAAGACTGTAACAATAAAATTGAACGTGACATATTGTATATATATACCTTGAGTCTCCAAATATGTTTTTCTGTGTTTCTGTTTTGGGTCTAATATTTGTGCGTGTTTGATCGAAAAACGCGTTTTCAGAGATGAGGACTCCAGAAAAGGTACAGAGTGAATCTTCATCCGGTGCGGACGCTTAAAGGCGTCTTTTGGACGCAAAAAGACGCGTTTTGGACGCCGAAAACCGGTCTCAGGACACTGTCTGAGGAGGATCTGACAGGGCACAAACAAAAAAGGAACATTTCGTGACATATGCAAAAAAGAGTGCTGTCTTTCAAAAACCTCTTTTTCTTGGAATGGCACATTTAAAAGGGTCATTGGAGACTCAAGGTATATTATATAATATACATTCCTGGAGCCTCCAGAACCTACAAAATTGTAGGGTGCGGATTCAAAACACGATTATGGAGACCTCTGTGCTTGAAAACTCGGTTTTGGAGTCGAAAACACGGTTTTGGACGATCCTCAGCCGTCATCAAGCTTGAAGATGGATCTAACAAGAACACTGGTAAAAGAAGGTCCAGAGGACTACAACCTGATGCACTTAGAAGTGAGCTGATGAAACCGGCGTGTTCTTGGTTGGAACCCACCACTTTAGTGCATGGCATCCCCATCTCCATCAGCACGCATGGCGAATGGTGGCTCGTTTTCGCACGGGGCCCCGGTGATACGCGTCATCAGCGCTCATCTCCATGGCCTGCAAGCACTGAAGCTCAACACTTTCCATTTGGCAGCTGTTTTGGGATCAAAGGTCGATCATAGCATGGCCAAGAGTTCGGGTGAGATGGGGCAGGTCGAAAGACCCGAGTTTGATGGTTTGGTGGACGATTGGGACTCCACCGCTTCGATTCGAAATGACCTTCGTGATGGAGGAAAACTGGTCGTTGTGGGTGATGTGGACATCAAAGCCACAGTGGGGGCAAAAGCCCTTTTGGTACCCGTCTTGAATCGCATGGCAGTGGTTCCAGATACCAAGTTGCCTGACATCGAGAAACTCAGGGCTTGCGTCCATGATATCTATATGCGGAACAAACAGTATCCGACCAACCTCGACATCCAATCAGAGGCATGGCAGATCCGGAAGCTTCTCGGGTTCATCAAGATGAAGATCCGAAGGGGTGAAGTGACAACAGAAGCTCTTCTGCAATAGTTGTAGGCTAGTGTGTTTGGTCATGTTTCCCTTATATTGGCCAAAGGGGGGGGCCAACCAAAGTGGAAAATTGCTAAATGTTTTGTGTCAAATTGTCATGCAGCATGTTTTTGCACCCTGGCCCAGGACCCTGAATTTCAAGAGATGGTGCTTTTGTTGGCTCCTTATTTACAGGACGGGTTGCCAAGTCTCAATAACATCCCATGCATTAAGATTTGAGAGGTTGTTTGGCACCCAATTCCAAATAGGATACGGCGACCACAGTGAACGCCAAGTTGGAGGCCAAGCGTGCAGAACGTGCTGCGGGAAAGTCTAGCCGTGAAACCATGGAGGAGGCGTAGATCTAACATGATTGCTCCGCATCACTTCATCGTGGTGTCAAAAAAAAGAAACCCGAATAACTGATATTTCATGTGCAGGACGATGATGTTGAAGATCCGGTTTCGGGTGTCCCTGAAGAGGTGCAGGAACAATCTGAGGACTCCAGCTCTCATTGCACACACGCACACGCACTATCGCAAATCTTGTGTGCTTGGTCACCCCCGATCTCTAGTGTCAACCAATTCTTGCAGGACCCTGGCCCAGCTGCTGCTCCTCGTGCTGAAGCCGCTTCAGCAATGAGCGGTGTCACTGGCATGCCTCCGCCGGCGGTCACGCCATCAAACGAAAAGGATCACCCACAAGGCCTGATTCACTTCGGTGCAACATATGTACCATACTCGCTTACATGTGCCAACTTTTTTCTTGGGGCGTGCTTGGCTAGGCGAAACCCGTGCCGAAGCAATTGAACGATTGAAGCGCGCCCAGGAAGCTTTGGCAGAGTTACTTACCTGAACGCTAGTTTGCACTATATATATATCTAAGCGCCGATGAAAAATGCATACAAAGGTTGCGGAGGCAAAAGGCAGCCAAATACAAAGAGTCGTTGGAGACTCCTGCTGCACCTGCTTTGGCCCCTGAAGTTGTTCAAGGACATTGCAACGCAAGCGTGAAAAATACAAGTCGTGTGAGTTGTGTGTCAGTTTGTTTGTTTGAAGGACCGCCTGAAGAGATCCAGGATTCACTTCCGTATGGGAAAGACAACGTGGAGACCCAACCAGTAAATCTCATGCAGCAAGCAACCCCCCCGGAACCTGCGCGGATTGAATCTCCGCCAATTACCACATCAGAGAGGCGAAGACAATACCAAGGCGCATGTGATGGGCTCTCTAAGACTTTGAACTTTGGCGAGTCCAAGGCCAGTGAAGGCAACGCTGATCAAGATCCACCCAACGCGATCCCGGAGGATTCAAACGTTTTTTTGGTGGAGCGTTGCAGCTTGTGCGTATGTTGTGTTGCGTGTGTATTTGTGCCTCTACCGGATTGCGCAGGAGCCTCCCCGGGAACACCACATCTTGGATGATCTCATCCTCCGTAGGGATCAGCAACAGGAGATGAAGCGCCGAAAGAAAGAAGAGAAAGGAGCCAAGAAAGACAAGAAAAAGACAAGGAAATCAAAGAAAAAACAGAGAAGCACCAACACCAAGAAACGCTCGCGTGTGTCTCGCAAGCGTTCCATCTTGAAAATTGGAAGCCCAGAGAGCAAGAAGCATGCAGCAGCAGCTGAGCGAGAAGCAGCCAAGAAATCAACACACACACCGACTGCATGCAAAAGCAAAGCGAAGAAAAACAAACGACCAGAGAACAATGACCAAGACGGGCAACCGCCACGCCGCAGTAAACGCACTCCCAAGACCAGTGAGGCCAGCCTAGCGACAAAGGCAAAAGCTAAGGCAAGCAAAACCAAGAACAGCCAGCGCAGCAAAGCCAGCCCAAAACGCAAGGCAAAAGGCGAGGAGGAACACCAACCGAAGCGGCAGCGCAAGCCAAAGCAGCCAAAGCCGAACGAGCCAAAGGAGCCACGCCCCCCGTATGACCCAGCCTTGTGCCGACACGAAAGCTACCAGCTGCTCCTAGACTATGCCTGCCTTTTCGATCTGACGCTATCATTGGATGAAGTGAAATTGCAGTTCAAATCACTTGTTTGCGACCTGAAGCACTCTCGACTGAACAAGTACTGGACCAGGCCCGCATGCGGCGTGACATATCTTCAGGGTCTCAAGGGAAAGTTTGATGTGGGCACTTTCCAATTCAAGGGTCCGGACAGCTGTCGCAATTGGGCACTGGCAATTTCTTTGCGGTGCGCTGAGATGCTTGCAGCGAAGCTAAACATGTTTTCACACATGGCACGCTGCTAGATCTAAATGCATGTATTTTCATTTCTCTTCTCAGCTCAGGCATTGCTGATTGACTTTAAAGTCAATGAGAATGGCAAAGAGCACGCCATCGACGACGAGGTCTACCAGGAAATCGAACTTTTGAAGCGCCATGGGCAGAATGCCCTGAATTATTTGAATGACAACCCCCCAGGCGCAAAGGTTGTGGAGTGCGCAAGGATTCAACATGGATTTGAATGGGATGGCCAGGGATGGGTCTTGCAGTAAGCGACAGGTTTACATCGTAGCAGGCCTTTCTGGCGTTTGGGTAGCATGGAAGTTGAGGATAGAGGCATCCAGCAATGGACTGTTTTGGCCTCCCTCTCTCGAACTTCACAATGTCTGCGATGGGGATAAAACCACCACTTGCCTGCCAAAGTATACTTATAAACAAACAGCCCGGGCTATGATGGCCCCAAGCCGGTGTTCATTTGAGCCCATTTCTTGTATCGTGGCACGTGCTCTGCCCTACAGCTTCACTCACACAGCCCACCCGAGTCCAGCCTTCTCACAGCACGATTGTTGCGCCCAGGTCCGCCTGCAGCGGGCCCATCTCCGCTTCGTGGAGAGCGCTGGAGGGCAAGAGTCCATAGATTGAAGAAAACATCAAAAGGTGATCCCGCCGTGTTTTGTTGTCGTACTTGATTCCAGGACTGAAGATTGTTTGCAAATGAACCTAGCTGGGAGATTTCCCTTACAGCCGTTTTGCTCAGTGGTGTTGATCCGGGATATCCACACACGCTATCATGATTCCAATCGATTTGCTCATGTGGCGACTTCGTGTTTTTGGCGCACCAAAGGCGCAGTCAGATTTTTTGCAAATGTGCAATAAACAAATGAACTCTATAACTAGATGTTCGCAGGGGATGGGTTTCTAGTTATTGTTATGCAGGGGCTCGCCCTGGTGATACTGCTGATCCATTGGTTGGGTGAGCAGTTCAACTTGAAGAATGAGGACTGGTGGACTGCAGAGGTTTGGTCGATACTGTTTTGACAATATATGTATTGTGTCGATATATGCACGCAGCTCATGTTACATGTTACAGGATGTTGATTTCCTCGAGTTCTTTGCGGGAACCGCAAACACGACGATGATGATGAGATATGCTGGTCTGCGAGCAGTGAAGTTCGACATATTATATGGGAAACAGAAAGGTCATAGACATAGATCGGACTATATGAACATATTGGACCCTTCTGGCTTCGCGTTCCTTCGAGTAAATGCTTTTGATATCTTTCACCGTTTTTTTTGCTCATGTACGGTGGCCTTTTGGCCACGCCGGCTTGCGACTTGAGGTTGGCCTGCGTCTTTGTCCTCAGAGGTCGGAGGGACCGGTTCCTCAGCCTGCTGGCAACGAAGTGTTCCAGCTGGGGGCCAATTAATCGAGGTACATCCATGAGATCCCCATGCTGCGCCACTGGAAACACCCTCTACCCCTCAGTGGTGCAGGGAAACCAGATGTGTGAGAGGACCGGGCCTGTCAACAATGACATAGATGTGGGGTTGAAGCTTTTCTTCTGGGGACCAAAACTCTGGCAGGAGCTGTTTGATCTGCATATTAACTTCGTGTGTTGGGGGCACGTGGGCCTTGGAGCAGCCGGGGCTGAGCTGCATGGAGTACTACCCATCTTTCCGCTACATGCTTAATTGTCATATCCGGTTGATGGGCATGGCTAGTGTACCTAGGCTCAAAAAACACACCCAAAAGCACTGAAAGGTATTTTTTGGAGGTGTCCGTGTTTAGCCGGTTTAAGAGCTTTTTAGGGCTAACATCGGACACCTCCAAAAAACTGCCTTTTAGTCTGTTGGTCTTTCTTAAGTGGTATGTTTTGTGATGGGGGCTGGTTGGTTTCTCGTTGAACACAGGTTCTTGAAGGGCACTCATTTCTGCGGGGTTCATCCAAACAGGATGCCCCGAACACTTTGGTTTGTGGTTGTCTGAACACTTTTTGGGGCATCCCTGAAAAGAGGCTTTTGTAGGCCCAGCTTTCACGATGTAAGGTGACCAAGAGAGGTCCTCTTGACCTCTCTTGGGATGTGTGACTGTTAAACAGTTCTTCTTGGAGTTTTTTTGTGTAGACTTGAACAGTTTCCCCAACGGATTTTCAGGGATGAGCTCAGGTATCTCGAGTCGGATGGTGGATGTGCCACTACTCAGGGCCGACACCTAAACGACACTACTGCTGGGCATCATCCCCAGCTATTCAAAAACTCGACCGAGGAAAAAATGCAATGGAAGAAGTTCAAACAGGAACGCCCTGTCCGAGTTGAAACCGTGCGTAAGTACCAAGACAAGAACAAGAAGGAGAGATACCAGGGAACAAAATACCTTCGCCAAAGCGAGCTACATGACTACAAGAAGTTTGTATTGCTCAATTGGTGTTTCTTTGATGCTCATAGTCCAAGGGTCTTGCTATTTAGCGCAGCTAAGGGTGTATCCCGTGAAGTTTGCCCGGACCGTCACCGATCTTTTCCCAAGACTGGTGGACACAGCCTTCACCTTCCCAGATCCACCGGCACCACTGCCCTCAGCTCTCGAGTCCTTCTTGAGCTTCAAAGAGGATGATCCTCACCAGTGGCCGTACGCCAAGCTTGCGGAAGTGTACAGCTATTTGAGAAGGTCGAAGCGCCTACAGATCCCAGCACAGTGGGAGCCTTTTATCCCAAATTCAATTTGAAGTGCCCCGCACAGAATCGGATGCCACCGGATAGATTCCTGCCGTCTTTTCTTACTCCGAAGCTGTTTTGGTGGGAGAAAAACCGACAACCCATAAATAACCCATAAATGTCCCATAAAAAACCCATAAATACCCACAAAACCCAGTTATGTGCAACCCGTATCAAACCCGTAAATAACCCATAAATAACCCATAATAACCCGTAATCGATTTATGGGTTTTTCACTATCGAAAGGTATCCGATTCTTTCGCGTGTTGATGCTGGTGAACACGCTCTCGAACAGTTCTGACCGCACGTTGTAAAAAGCCTTCATGTTTATGGGCCTACCAGAAACAACTTCAAACGGCCACCTCGAAACTTAGGGAATCGTGTTGTGAAGTTTACGACTTGCAGATCTTTTGATCAAGCTTTTTTTGAAGGGACCACAAAGTTGTACGGATGACCAAAGCTGACAGTCCTTGTCCAGCACCTGGCCAGAGCATGGTGAGCTGTGAAACGCTTCGGGAAGGTTTCAGGCATGTGAAACAAGAGTTGGAGGAAGCCGAGGCGGCTTTGGTAAAGGAAATCGAGGACAGTTCAGAGATTCGGTACCACGGTATGCTGGCTGTGCATGCTTAGCTTTGTTTGGTAGTGGAGCATGGTCTTGTGGGGATTGGTTTTGTTTGGTGGGGATTAGCCATACTTTTGGCCTGATTTCCTCCAGGAGATTGAACGGGGCTTGAAGGAAACGGAGATCTATGAAACAGTTGGAGTCTTAACGATTTTTTGTGGTTTGCAGGGTGTGCCCACCAATACAACCCGGCCTACTATTGAATGGATGCTGAGTCTGGACCTGCCGATGTTGTTCCTCACCCTGAGCATCGGATATCTAGCCTTGAGACAATTCCAGAGCCTTGGACAAACAACGGCCTGTTGCACTTGAACCAAACAGTTCTTTTTGACACCTTTTCTTGAGGCAACCACAGAAGAGCTTGAACGCAACCGATGGGTTCCTGGAACTTTGCTTAGCCAACCCTTAGCAAGTGGTACTATCATCGATCTCGATGATGATGACGTCGTGCTTGATGAACCCTCTGAAGAAAAGTCTCCACACCACAAGGAGTATAGTGTGAACACACTTGCGCATGTTTGAAGGGCATGCCTGTACTATATAGGTGTATATTGGCCTGTACCGTTCTGCCAGGAGACAGTGGAGCCAGTTGCAACACCTTGCCGAGGCAATAACACAGTACCTGAAATTCCTGACAGCCAATTTGATCCTCTTTTTGGTGGAGGTAAGCCTGGTGAAGCACACAAGGCCTCGCTCACCCCTGATGAGCAGAAACCTGTCCCACAAGCGGCAGGAACCGAACACGCAAAGGAGCCTGCAAAGGGCAAGACCCGCCAGGCACCTCCGGCTTGCAGGTTATGTGTACCGTGCAGCATATATACTATAGTACTATATTTCTGCTTTGCTTTTTGGTCAGGAGAAATTGCACTTGGCTGCCAAGATGCGGATCCGGCGTATGGTTCAGCCCCACAAAACACGCAAGGAACTAAACGTTCCTCCTGCTGTTCGTGATAAGTGGGATGAGAGTCCAGAAGCCAAAGACATGATGGCTGCTGTTTTGAAGAAGGTGAACTTTGACAAGGTCCAGTGCAGTTCAAGCCGTGTACAACCTAGTAAGCCATGTACCTACAACATGCTCTCCTGTTCAGGCTTCCTTCATACAGCGAATCGAAACCATCATCAGGCGGGAGAAAACGGTGGAATTGATTGTGGACGAGGCCTGGTATTCAGAGGCCGAAATGGAGTCAGAACTACATTGGTCGAAGAACTTGCCTCAGCGTTTCATGTATGATATGTTCCTTTTTCTGCAACTCACTGGTAGCGAAAAGACCTCTAAGGAGCAGAATTGCAGGAGCAGTGGCTCTTTGCATGAAGACTCCTGATACTCATGTCAGGCCTTGTAGCTGTTTTGCGCGAACACTTTCACCATCACCCTTTATGACTGATGGCTGTATGAACTCGCAAGCTCTTTCTTTGCCAGGTTCAACCGCTATGACGGGATCAAGGAATATTGGGTTCAATTCCGCGAAAGTGGTCAACGGAAGGTTAAAGTGTCACATGAAGAGATTCGCTCCAAACGCGAGGTTCCTGAGGCCCCTTTGTAAAGCTCATGTGATATTGCCGGTGCAATCTCCAACCCCCACCACGCAACCGTCTGGCCTCTGGCCTTGATGGCAGGGCGACCTGGGGGTCGCAATCCCCGAGGGTGCATTTGATGGCCTGGATGTCATGGAGCGGCGACTTGCGGCAGAGCCACAGCCAGCCAACGCTGGGGGTGGTGGTGGTGGTGAGGGAAAGGTGGGACTATGAACGTCCAAATTTTGTAGGTGGGAGGTCCCACGACTCCATTACATGTTTGTGGCTTGTGAGCTTGGCTTGTGAGCTTCAAATGGTGCCCATTGCTTCTGTTTCTGTGTCAAGAGTCAAGAGTCAAAAGGAAGCAATGGTTGACGTGTTACCCATGCATGCCATAAAAGCCAAACCCAAATTGCAGGCCTACAAGGACCAATTCAAGACCTTCATGGATAGCATCTTACAAAAGAGCGGCAAACTCCGGGGACTCAAGAGGGTTCTAGCAGAGGACTATGATGCAAGCGACAAAAGTGTTGCTAAGTCATTGCCTTAACGTCTCATTGCAATACACCCAACTTGCCTTCAGGCCATGCCGTCCTGCCCAGGTCATTGACCGATATTGACTCACAAATCGACTTGCTGGACAACGAATACGACTTGTGCAATGAGCTCTACTCCAATGGGAGTCTTGAAGGATATGGCCAAACGTCCTTTGGTTTCCAACTAGGGGCCCTTCGATGTGATTTCGATGCGTTGTGCTTCTTCAGACCCTAAAAGGCAACTTTGGGTGGCGAGCTGTTGGTCTGGTGCTTCTTCTGATCTCCTCAAGGCCCCATGCGTCCTAAGGTTTTGGGAGAAGGCGGAGCCAAAAATGCGATCAGCCACCACAGTGTTTCTTGACTGCGTGGGCGCGTGCTCAATCTTGTGTACTGACCGCAGGGTTCTCTCAAACACGCTCACGGGCGCACCTCTGAGGTGCAGCAAGGCGATGTCTCTGGAAGCCAAGATCCGGCCTCATGGCAGATCAGCTTCTGAAACAAGCTCCTACCTTCTTTAGCAAAATGCAGCGTGCGTAGTCTATTGAATTCTCGAACAACCCATGATATTGTTAGCTGTGCTCACATCTTTTTGGAGGCAAAACAAGAAGTTCCTGAAGAAGGTTGATGGGCCTACTTCTGATGGCAAAAACTCGCGAAGCAAAGCTTCTACTTCTGATGGCAAAGACTCGCGAAGCAAAGCTTCAAAAGCTATTCCCAAAGCAAGGGGATCTCCAAAGGGTGAAAAGGTTGAAAAGGAACAACCTGCCAAAAGGAGAAAGACCAAGAAGTAAGTTGCAATTCATGTAAAGTGTAGCCTGTTTGGTGAAACAACCCTTAGAGTTGTGGGAGAACCTACAGCCCGGGTGTTTCAGTAGCTTTTCACGGGGTTCAAGCCAGTGGTGGCATGATGACAATGACTTATACTTGCACGCTTTAAATATCAAGCCTCTGAGCGGACTGGTTGGGGGTGCCATCATGTGGCTTGTAATTGGGCGTGGTTGTTGCCACGGTTTGTTGTTAAATATCTACGCGCTAGCAACCGTTCAGCTGTCGGAACAAAGGCACCCTTCAGCAGCAAGCTACTTGCAGGTTCTTTGCGCTTCATGTGGCCAGGTGCCACACAGCATGCCTTTTGCCTATAGTTCCCAAGCCAGGTGCCAAGCCTGGTCACGCAGTCAAAGGGTTTGCTCGAGATATTGGGCAAGGAGTCTAAGCCTGAGGTGCCTGTTCTCACATGTTCCTTTGTTTCAAGGGCAGGGAGGACTTCCTGAATATCTCTCGCTTGGATTTCCGAGGTCCCATGCAAGCATGCTGTTTCATCGGCCAAGAACATCATCAAGGACATTGGCACTGAAGTTGCTGAGCGATTGTCAGGTGGACTGGTGAAGTTCTCCTCTTCCAATTGGGGGAACCATGAGCGAGATGCCCACCGACAGTTCAAGAAGCTGAAGCTCCGTCTTCCAATCCAATTGGCTAATGTGAGGCCAAAGGAAAACGGACAAAAGACGTTCAAGGCACTTCGCTTGAGAGACTGGCTTGCTTTTTTCCTGGAACGGAATCTGTGGCATCAATTGGCTGGCCTTTCCCAACCAAACGAGCATCGGGAGGAATGTATTTGGGAGCAGTTCTGGGAGCTTTACAGGCAAGAAGCCCCCCAGCACGAGATTTTCCAGTTGGCAGCCCGTGGAGAGATTTCATTGCGGAGAACATGCGCGGTCTGCTTTCATGGCGACGAAGGTCGCGGAAAAAAGAAAACGCCATTCTTTGTTTGCAGTTTCAGATCATTCCTGGGCAAAGGCAGCGATGTTGCGGCCAAACACCGGATGTCCACTGGGTCAAAAGGAAAGCAACCGTTTTGCAGAATGAAGGTCAACGTCAAAGGCCACGTGTTTACCACAAGGCTTTTGTGCGGAGTTCTACCGAAGGCTCAGTACCAGCAGAACGAAGCATGGCTCCAAGACCTTTTTGCTTTTGCAGCTTCTGAGGCCGAGTATGTTTTGCGTCATGGAATGCAAGCTCCGAATGGGAAGACATATAGGATGGCTCTTTGTGGTGTGTCGGGCGATTGGCCCTTCCTGGCCAAAGTCGGCAGCTTGGATCGGAGCTTCGCAGCATTGCCCAAGAAACTTCGAACCAAGAATGGTGACTTGGCCCAGTGCCGCGGAATCTGTCACATATGTCTGGCTGGGAAATGCAATGGGGGGCGTCCATCACCATGGCCGTTTGAAGACCTGGCTCGGGACACCCCGTCGTGGATTGACACCATGGGAGATGAAAGCCCCTTCAAGAAGCTGCCGCACTTTGCAAGGGTTGCCCATACTGAAGGGCAGCTGGAAGACTTGTTCCGGTATGACATTTTCCACACGTGGCATCTGGGAATCGGAAAGACATTTATGAGCAGTGCAATTACTTTGGCTTCTTGGTATTTTCCAGGCACTACGCTGGAGGAAAGGTTTGGGAATCTGTCGCAGGCAGTGTTGAGCTGGTGTCGGCTCAACCATGAGCACCTGTACATCACCCATATCAGCAAAGACACAGTGAACTGGGATGCCAATGAGTTTCCTACTGGTGGTTGGTCAAAAGGCTCCACCACTACCGTGCTAGCCCGATGGTTTGCAGCGTGGTCCCTTGAAGTGGAGACTAGCGACGGCCTTTTCATTGCTACAAGGAGAGCAGCTGCTTGCATAAATGAATTCCTGACAGGCTTGTTTCAAGAGGATGATGTCTGGCTTTCTTCAGCTGTGGCAACTCGAGTGGGCCAAAAAGGAGTTGAATTCCTCCATCACTACGTGTCTGCTGCTGTGTTGGCCTATCGGGGCAACCGTTTCTTATTTCCTTTTATGCCGAAACACCACGCTTTTCAACATTTATGCCTCGTCGACCTGGTTCTGAAAGCCCGCAAGCAAAGCCATGTCCTTTCACCATTGGTGTTCTCCACACAGATGGACGAGGACTTCATAGGCCGCCAATCCAGAACATCTAGACGTGTGCACGCATCGACAGTCATTGAAAGAGTGACCTTGCGCTACCTCACCCTAGCCCACGCAGAGTTTGTTCGAGCAGGCTTCCTATGTGACTCTTAAGCCTATGATCAGGAGTGGTGAAAAAAGTGTTCCACTCTGTCTTTCTGAGCGCCTGGCACGTTCAAGGTCCTTTGCAAAACCTTTTTGAGCCCAAATGGCATCCCAGCGTTAACCCACCATCCATGGTCTTGAATTGGGAAAACCTGGCAAACTCACCAAATCACAAAACACGGTTTTGCACTTCAAAACACGGTTTTTTTTCAATAACCTATTATTTTTGAGTGTATGGATTCTACTGGTTTGTTCAGAGAAGGCTTTTCAACTACGCAAACTCTTGTCACAACATCTGTCTGGTGGTGTAGGACATCATAGATCTATATAGTTTGTTCTAAGTGTTGTCAACATCAATAGTCAACAAACCAAAAATGAGACGTGCCCAACCGCAAATGTTGGTTGCTGATGTGCAGTTTCACAAGAAACCTCTGTTTGCCCAAGTAGTTCCGAGCAGGTAAACCAGTGCAAGAAGAGTCTTTTGTTTGCGAGTTGCCTTGCCTATGCAAAAACAAATAGGGAATAGGGTTTATATGTAATATATTGTAGATATAATATATCATTGTTCTTTTGGAATTGTGCGAACAGGTGCCACTGGTTCTCCAAACCATCTCTTGTTCAGCTGTCCGCACCAAAGAAAACATCTGTGGATCGGCCTCTTCATGCCTCTTCTCAACTGAATCAATTTCTTCAATCAATTTCATCAATTAGATAGGAAATAGCGAATCCTCTGGCAACCATTATATATTGCGATTGTTGGTGCAAATGTCAGGTCTTTCAAAGGTAGCTCTAAACATGCATCGTCCTGCGAACATCATGCTAAACACGCAGGTTAGAGACTCGAAGTCACCTAATAGCGGAGGTGCCAGTTCCCTTCCGTAGACATCCCAATCTGCCAAACCTTTAAAACCTGCTTGCCCAATTACAAGGCACATACAGAATCCATTCCATTTAGTAAGGCATGCCATTCCGCCTCGCGAGATTCACTGAGCTCGTTTCAGCAAGTCCCCTTGTCAGAATTGTCCGTCCTTGGCAAGGTGGACAGCAAGCCGGAAGTCTCGCGGGACATGGCAGGCACTTGGCAACCTCGGCAAGAGAGATGCTGCAGGCCCCTAATTACAGTGGCGGACTTCACCTGCACCAACATGCACCAACCACGGAACAGCTCCTTTTTGGCAGTTGCTGCCTCGAGTGTCCAAATTCCTGAAAAAAGAACACGGATATAAACTAAAACCGGTGTCGGAATCACTATTCCACGCGAGGTCGCCGAGGACGCGGGTGCGTCCGTCAGTCGAATCGCCCTTCGCCCGCGTCTGTCAGTCCGTCAGCACGGCAGTCTGGTTGACTGAAAATGCGTCCATATGTTCTGTTCGTCTGCCGACGGTCCCGCTCGGGGCCCTGCAAAGGTGGCGTGTAACGATGCGTCCGAGGAAGCTGAAACATGACTGCTGTCCCTGGCATCCGGTCGACCAAACATATGTATATATTTACAGCATATATATACGATATTGATTAATATTGTAGATAATATGATATAATATATCTATATATATATATACACCCGGGAAAATTGACATGCAACCCGAAAATTGACCTTTGGAAGACCAGCTTCCTCTACAAACCAGAGGTTTTCAGGTTCCATGTTAATCTTCCAGAGTGTATGATTGCTGACCCCGAGTGTTTGCTGCCATACCAAGCAGCTTCCCATGCATCCTGGACTTCTAGGCTCCTGGAGGTGCAAAAGCAGTTGGAAATAAATGGATTTGGACATCTGCCATCACCCAACGTAGGGCCGTTGGAGTTTTCGCACTGAGATCAGAACATGAAGCACATGGCCTAAACGGATCTTCAGCATGCAGTCAGCATGTGGTTCTTTCATGCTCTTTCCCAGACTAGGCAAGACTCTCAGGTTGCGATGCATCCTGAACATGTCTCTACGCGGTGCGGACTCTCTGCTCGTCCTACCGGCGAGCCGGATGACCTACCGAGCTCGCTCCTCGGGCGGACCCGTGGCTCTGGAAGTCTCCTGGAGTCGAGAAGGGATCCAAGTGACACAGTACCTTAGGTCCTTAGGTTCGGTACCATATGGCACCTACATCACAGTGTCTCCCAACACTGACGAGAGGAATCCCTTAGAATCTCTTGGGATGAACATACGGAGGCGGAGAGGCAACGACCCCCGGATACCCAGCCAGGGGCGGGGGTCTCCCTCCTAAAATACACACAAATATGAAGACACGACATGAAGGTCGGCGCTTAACCAAGCTTTGAGAAGTGAAAACTGTGAATTTTGTAGGATGTAGTCAAAGGTCGCTTGAAGGTTCATGCCGATCCCTTTGTGCATTTCATGTGTTGCTTTTCACTTTTCATCCATGCGAGCCCATTGCGGCTCTACTCCCAATCTTGTCAGCGTTAGAAAAGGAGCTTGCTGCGTTGTGCTTAGTTCATGGTTACGTCCGGCTCCCTACCACAATAAGTGGTAGCGGAGCCCGGAAGGGCTACCGTTAGTTAGAGCTTTGATCCAGGGCAACGTTGTGTGTGGTGGGGTTGAGTGATGCCGGACCGGCGCCCTCTTAGTCCTCCGCTCCCGCGAAGGCGGAAGAAGGTGGGCTTTGTTGATGTGGACTCCGAGGAGTCCGGATGGCAGCTGCCGCGGCCAGCAGTGGACCGTGGGCTTGAGACTGGGGCTGCAGCCGCTGCCGGGGGTTTTGACAAGATTGGGGCCGCAAGCCATGGACCAGGCCGGTCCACTGCGAGCGGAACTTCTTCCTCGTATGAGATGGTGGATATGGTGGAGGGGACACCATATGATGCTGTGCAGTCTTCTCCTGGTGAACCTGAACGGGACCAGCAACATGCGGGTCAAGTCCGAGGTGACGTTGTTCGGGAAGGAGGAGACCATGATCAGAATAATGGTTGGTATTGGACTGCTGATTCGTGGTGGGACTCACATGGTCCATCGACTACATCATGGTATACTCGAGGGCACGGTGCTTGGGCCTCCATGGATTGGTCTTCCCGCCGTTGGCCTTCAGCACCATGGCCCTCTTCATGGACGTGGGACTGGAGAGATTGGTCGCAGGCCTCTTGGCCGGAGACGACGGTGCTTCAGCCAGTCGATCGCTTGACCGAGCCACGTCCGGACAGTGGACTGCCTCCTGCATCCTTCCATCACGCTGACCCGCCAGTGGACCAGGTGTCTGATTGGTGGAACTCCGATGGCAAGGTGGACGAGTCGTTGGAAGCTGCGACATGCCCCACTGGGGCCTGGGAACATTACAAGATGAATGGCGCCAGTGATGAAGAGCAGGTCAGCCGTGACAAAGAGGAGAGCAGTCAGTCCACAGAACAGACCAAGGGCAAGACACGCATTCCTTCTTCGTATCCTGCATCTTTTGCGGCTCAATCCACCGAGTCGTACAAAGAGTGGAAGCGCGCAGTGCAGATGTGGATCGCTGGCGAAGGTGGCATGCTGCCATGTGAAGTGATCGGGCCTCGGGTTCTGTCCGTGTTGAAGGGCAGGGCCTCTATCCTGACTCGGAAACTCACCGTTGATGAGGTCTCTCGACCAGAAGGCCTGGCTTTGATCTTCAGCACGTTGGAGTCCTCTTCCCTTGTGCAGGAACTTTCTGGCCAACGTGGTGAGAGAGCCCAGCGGGAGTTTCTGCAATGCAAGCGTGCACCTCATGAAAGCTTGGACTCGTTCTTGATGCGAGTTGAGGCCCAGCGAGATTTGATGCTAGAAGAAGATGCCGAGTTCGCTATGGGAGAACGATTCCTTGTAGGCTATGTGCTGGACAACTCGGAGTTGACTCAGCGTGACCGCGTCTTGGTCATGGCAGCGGCAGGCAACAAGCTGTCGACCGCAGCTGTGTATCCAGCCTTGCGCCGCATGGGGCCATTCCTCCAAGGTACGGTGCCCATTGGCCGTGGCCTTTCAGATCGACCTCTTCTACCAGAGCTTCAACCCGACGCTCCACATGGCAGCGCCGCTCAGTCCCAAGGTGCTTCTTCCCATGGTCGAGGTCGTTTCGGCCGTGCGTATGGAGCACATGTCATGGAGGAGGAAACGGGCGGCGATGACATCGTCCCAGAAGAAGGAGCTGGTGATCTTGAGGAGCCAGCGAACGGGGATGATGAAATGTCCGTTGCTGAGCATGAAGCATTCGTGGCAGTTCAACAAGGTCAAGCCCG
Source organism: Durusdinium trenchii (assembly GCA_963970005.1). Lineage (NCBI taxonomy): Eukaryota > Dinophyceae > Suessiales > Symbiodiniaceae > Durusdinium > Durusdinium trenchii. The sequence continues at coordinate 1,197,443 of CAXAMN010001669.1, forward strand.
CTTGAAGGCCATTCGACAAGCTCGTGGATACTATCGTCGGACTGAGCAGTCAGCAGGCGGAGACACCGCCGCCAAGAAGCGTTTGGAAGAACTGATGGCCAAGAACCCATGCCGCAATTGTGGCGGCTTCGGCCATTGGAGCCGTGATGCCATTTGTCCAAAGAATCAAGCCAAAGCCGCAACGTCGGCTAATGTGACAGTGACCGATCGGGGGACACCGCCTGCGGTGCCTGTGTCGGAGGCCTTGACAGCTGTGTCCACACCAGCCAAGAATCTGGCTCCATCAGCATCTGGGTCCTCGGCCACTCCCTCTCATGCAGCCTTAACGGCCGTTTTGGAGAGCTATCTTAGTCGACAGAACCCTGCATCGCATGTCGCGAGTGCATACATGGTGAGTGCTGATGGTGGGGAAGGGACACTGCCCGAAGCCGTGTTCGACATGCATATGCAAGCCGATACCCTCTTGGCACATCCCCCAAAGAACACCGATTATGAAGGAGTCATGATAGTGGATATTGGCTGTGTCCGTTCGGTCGCTGGTGTGGCTTGGGTGGAAAGAGAGATCGCCATTCGACAACGCCTGAACAAACACGTCCATGTAGAAAGAGCTGCCGACTGGTTTCGTTTTGGAGATGGGGTTCGACGCCTTTCCCAATATCGAGTCTTTCTTGAAATAGCCATTAAAGGACACACCGGCCTCTTAGCTGTCAACGTCATTGATTACCCATGTCCTCCCTTGTTGAGTAAGGCTGTGTGCACTTCATTAGGCATGTGCATCGACTGTGAGTCCAACTCCTGTGAGATTCGCCGGCTTGGAGAGCGTCGTTGTGCTTTGTGTGTTTCTACAGAAGGGCATTATCTCATTAGGATTAATGACTTCTACCCAAGGAACCCGTCGTGGCATGTCCTTGTGCATGAGCAATCGAAACGCCCTAAAGTTGAGTGTGATGAGGTATGCATGTTTGAGATTCGTCAAGGAACCGCCGTTGGCAAGGGGTCCAAGTCTAGACTAAGACGCCAAGCCCGTGCCGCTTTGAGTGATCTCGCAGAGCCAAATCATGGCCTCTCGTCGAAACCGGGGAGCAACCAGCTCCGTGTCAGCAGCGGCAGCGGCGGGCTATCAGGAACATGCCATTCACTCGGGTCCGGAGTACCCAGGGTCCGAAGTCAGCTCTGTCCCTTTGGAGGAGGAAGCCGAGAGTCAGTCTCCGGGCTGGACGAATCCGGAGGAGGATGCACGGTGGCCGGAGAACGAGGCCGATGCCTCCATGACTTCGACCGTTCATCGGCACAAGACGCCTCACAGCCGTGTCATGACGCCCAAGGCCAAGCCGAAGTCCGGCACTCGCCAGCCGCCCAAGGAGATTCCGGAAGAGGAGTTGGTGATTCCTGCCAAGGGAACCAAGCCCAAAACCAAAGCCGCTATGAAGGCGGCCACGACGGGAGAGCTTGCCGATTTTCCTCTCCTGGGGCTGACCAAGTCCTGGGATCCTCCGATGAACTGCTCTTGGATCATCCATCAGCGAATTCTTGTGCACAAGTGGAAGGTGTTCCTGCTGCAGCTGCGCATGAAGCAAGCCACGGAGAAGTCCCGGGGCACTTGGAAACGTCAGCCGGCTTGGCTAGCACGGCTGTACGCCACCGAGTTGGCAGCAGTGTGGGGGCACTTCGGGTCATGTGTCAAGACCCTCCGCCAACCAAAGGGAGCCATCATGTTCCGCTAGGAGACCAAGGACATGTCCGTTCGTTGCAGCGCGGCCAAACACAGCTGCTGAAGAAAGGGGTGCAGCATGCCCAGAAAGGCCAATCACTTCTGAAAGAAGCAGCTGGAGCGCCGTCTGAGCGGAAGTTTTGCCTATTAGAGATTTTCGGGACTTCGGTGTCACTGTTTGCCTCATCCACTGATTGGATAGCCTTAGAACCAGTTGATCTCCTGTGTGGTTGTGACATCAACTCGAAACATGAGCAGGACCGTGTTTTGCAGCAGCTTGATGCCATGAGCCCCGATCTTGTTTTGATTTGCCCTCCGTGTGGACCATGGAGTAGCTTGCAAGCCATCAATGATCAGGCAGTGGTAGTGTGGAAGCGGCTAATGTCATATCATTTATGGGAATTTACTCGTAAGGTCTGGGATCTTCAAACCGCTAAAGGTGGTCTGTGTTTGACCGAACAGCCTTGGCTGAGCAAAGCCCTTGAATTGCAAGTCATGACACGAAGGCCGCATCTCCACAGAGCTATTATCGACCAGTGTGCATTCAAGTTGCAAGATCCGGAAAACAAGAAACCAATGCGGAAGCGCACGGTCCTCGATTGTAATTCGGCTAGGTTCGCTGCATTTCTTGAAGAAGGGGCTCACTGTACTCATGCTCGGACTGACCATCAGGTGATTGAAGGAGCTACTTGTGTAAATGGTCACTGGGTCAACCGTTCGTTGATAGCCGGTATGTGGACGAAGGAACTGTGTCATCATATTTTGCATGCCGCTGAACAGACCCTGTTGTCAGAAAGTCATCCAAAACTGGAACGTGCAGTCGTGTTGACCACCATGGATGACCCTGATCTTCCTCCCGAAGAGTCTTCATGCATCCGATGTGCCGCCGATCCGCATGCATGTTGCATATACTGCACTTCGGTCCTGTGTAGCACATGTGCAAGTCAACATACATGCCGCCTGCTGTGGGATGGCCATGAGCCGTTCGACGACCCCTGTGATAGTCATTTGACATGTGCGGTAGAAGCGGACACTCCAGTGGAACAGGTAGCGGGTGACCCTGAAGATTTAGCAGAACATGCCATTCGTAGAGAGTTCAAACGATTGCAAGAAGAAGAAGACCAGAGAAAGGGAGATTTTGGGGGAATCGGTTCCAGGTATGGGTATGTCCGTTTTGTTGGAGCATCCATTCGTCTTCCACGTGAGGTGAGGAATCAACTAGCCAAGCTTCATGGTCACTTCGGACACCCTAGCAACGAGCGATTGGCTCGCATGCTCCAGATCAACGGGGCACACAAAGCCGTGATCGAAGGTGCTAAATCCTTACGTTGTAGCATTTGTGAGAGGATCTCCGGTCCGCGTTCAGCACCACAGGCATCGTCGAAAGCACCCAGTCGGTTCAATGAACAATGTGTCCTTGACAGTTTCTTCATTTTGGATAGCCTTGGACAGCGATGGAACGTGACTCACATGTTGGACGGATTCTGTTCCTTGCAGTATGGCATTTGTTCCAAGAACCCAAGTAGCACTGTCAGTGCAGAATTGCTTTTTGACCGTTGGATCATGCACCATGGGCCGCCTGCTGAGCTGTGTGTGGATGGTGGTAGCGAGTTTCGAGGCGCTTTCGAGACGATGTGCCGTGTGTTCGACATCCGCCTCACCATCCTTCCAACAGCAGCTAAGTTTAAAGCCGGACTGAGTGAGCGTCATGGCGCCATCTTGAAACTCATGGTTCTTAGGAGTGTGCACGAGTTGAGTGTGTCCAAAGAGTCTGAACTCAAGTTGACAGTGGCCATGTGCTGTCAAGCTAAGAATAGGCTCCTTCGTAAGTGCGGTCGGTCTCCGTTGCAGGTGGTGCAAGGCAGAGACGTCGTGGTGCCTTCGGCTTTGGTTCAACAGATTGCTGATGGAGAGATCAAGATGAGCAGCAACCATGAGGTGACCCATGACGAAGAAGTCAACCGCATGGAACAGATTCGTTGTGCATCCATGTCGGCATTCCAATGGTTGGACTCACACGAACGCCTTCGAATAGCGTTGAACTCGAGGTCCAGACCACCCAAATTGGTCTCACTGACGCCAGGTACGACTGTTTACTTTCACAAGCCACCTGGACAGCACCGCCGCCTGCAAGACAATGCCACTGGCCAACAAGGCCCAGCCATTGTGGCGGCAACCGAGGGAGTCGATAAGGTATGGGTCAGGTACAAGGGTTCGGTCGTTCGAGTGGCATTAGAAAACGTTCGTCTTGCCACCCCCGAAGAAACTGTCGACACCAGATACATCTGTGATGTTTTATCTGACATGCAACAAGAGTTGACCGGAGCCGTTCGACCATCCGGATATGAAGATCTGACTGAGCAACCCACTGTGACAGCTGAAGATGCCATCGTAATAGCACCTGTAGGGGGTACTCGGCCGTCCACAGAAGAATCAAACTCACAGCCAGTCTTGGAAGGGCCACGCGAACCGGGTGAGTCGTCTTCGCATGCACAAGATGAGACTCATGCAGTGTCGTCTGACAAACCCACCGGTCCGGTCCCATCCAATGTACTGCCGGAGGCGGAGATGACCCCTGAAGTGTTGCGACAGCTCGAAGCATCAAGGCTGGCAGCCAACCGATTGGATGGCTATCGTCCCAAGCAATTCGTAAATAATAGTCCCAACCCCAATACACCACAGATAGGTGCAACTGATCGTTCGGTGCCATCCTCATCCGATGGTCCAAGACCTGCTGATGTGAAAGATGTTCCCACCAGTCTTGAAGAAGCAAGGGTAAAACATAAAGTAGAATTCTTTGAGGGTGGTGCTCAATCACATGTGTGGGATTCGATTCAGGAGCGATTAGGAGATTGGGGAGAAGTGTTCGACTCATCATTGAAACGCGCCAGGCTGGATGGTGATCTTCGTGCCGCTTCTGAAGCCATCACGCATAGTCGTGACCTTCTCAAAAGAGATCGGAAGCGGGACCTCCAAGAACCGAAGGACAGCCAACAAGTAGGCAAATTGAGCAAGCGTGATTTCGCAGGACCCTCAACCCATGTGACACCAGTAGACAGCATGCCAGCTTTCGAAGTGTGTGAAGCCGGAGTTGTGCCTTGGGCGCCAGATTGGGCGCGTGCTTGTTGGGCATTGGAGGTCACTGTGTTGGCGACTTCATCAGTTGATCAAGAAGATCGTATCAAGCATGAAGCAGACCTGCGAGCAACCCGCTTTGCCCTGTTGGAACAAGGTTTCGATGAGGAGATCAAGAACAAAGAACTTGAGACATGTCGCCTAGAACGAGGTCATGGCAATGGACCTCCTCCGAGAGCTCGAAATGAAATATATGTCAAAGACATGACTGCAGCTGAACTGAGGTTGACTATTCCAGCTTTGGTGAAAGCCCTGTCGATACATTTCGATCATGAAGCCATCAAGGCAGTCCCCATTGGCCGCATAGTGCCCAAGGAGCGTGTGATTCGCTCTCGGATGGTCATTGTCAATAAGAAGCAGTTGACACAAGGCTTTGAACCCAAGGGTCGGTTGTGCGTGGGTGGACATCGAGATCCCGATCTGGGTAAGTATGATGCTGCAAGTCCCACCGCATTGTCATTGGCACATGCCTTGTTGCTATGCATTGCGACTACTTTGGGATGGGCAATCAACATAGCTGACGTGACAGCTGCATTCCTCCAGGGATTAGAGCTACCTCGGACAGAGCCCTTGTTCGTGCAGATTCCATCAGGGTGCCCGCCAGAGATCGCAGAATATCTCAAATGGCGCCTAGGGCCTGATAGCAGAAGTGACATGTTTGAAGCAACAAAAGGAATCTTTGGGCTCAGTGAAAGTCCTCTCCTCTGGTATTTGAAATTTCGTGACACCTTGGCCGGTATTGGTTTTTCAGAATCCAAGTTGATTCCTTGCTTGTTCATGAAGCACAATTCTCGTGGCGAGTTGGTAGGTTTGGTGACACTGCATGTTGATGATGCATTGTTGGCAGGCAATGCTGAAGTGGCAGAAGACTGGCAAACTCTCCAGACCCAGCTCAAGTTTGGCAGCTGGACAGATTTGAAGGATGGGGGGAAGTTCTTGGGACGCGTGATGCGTCAAAGCGATGACCGGCACACCGTCACCGTTGACATGAACTTGTATTGCCAGTCCTTGTCAGAGATTGAGGTCAAGGCCGCATTGGCCGATGATGAAGCAGTGTCACCAGAGCAATCTGCACAGCTGCGTGCCTTGGTGGGTCAGCTGGGTTGGCTAGCCAAGCAAGGGCGACCGGATTTGGCCTTTGCTGTATCCCACCTCCAGCAGAACCTGATTGATGCAACTGGAAGCACTCTCCGATTGGCAAACACAACAGTGCAGAAGGCCAAGCAAGAGACTTGTTTCTATGTCAAGGGACTTGGTTGCTCCCTGCAGGACATCATGGTTCTGGTGGCTACCGATGGAGCTTTGGCAGCTATGCCTCGTGGGAAATCCCAGCTTGGAATATTTCTGATGTTGGCCAATCCCAAAGTACAAACCGAGGTCAATGCTGTTGTTCCAATTGAATGGTGCAGCACGTCGTGCAAGAGGGTGGTCAGGAGTTCTTCGAGTCGAAGCGGCAGCAGCTTCGTTAGGCTATGAGCATGCCGAGTTCTTGAGAGCAATCTTGTGCGAGGTCCGAGATGCCTCGTTCGTGATGCGTCGATGGTTTGATCATGTGAAGCAATGTCAGATCCTGCTGATCCTTGACGCTAAGGTAGCTTATGACTGCCTATCTAGTGAAGAGCTCCCTCAGGATCGACGAACAGCCTTGGACATCAGGGCACTTCGTGAGAGTTTGGCAGATCCTAATGCCTCCTCATTCTGCCGTTGGATCCCGGGTCCACAACAAGCTTCTGACTGTTTGACGAAGTTGCGAGGAAACAATGTTCTCCAGACAATCATGCAGTCAGGTCAATGGACCATAGTTGAGGATGAGACATGGCAAGAGGTAAGAGCACAGCAGCGCAACACCCAAAAGGCCTACAAGAAGAGGCTGAAAGATGACAGGGGGACGGCAGGTGAGTCAAAGGTCGCTTGAAGGTTCATGCCGATCCCTTTGTGCATTTCATGTGTTGCTTTTCACTTTTCATCCATGCGAGCCCATTGCGGCTCTACTCCCAATCTTGTCAGCGTTAGAAAAGGAGCTTGCTGCGTTGTGCTTAGTTCATGGTTACGTCCGGCTCCCTACCACAATAAGTGATGTCCAACCTAGTCTGCAAAATTCTGCAAAGTTCCCTGATGTCCCCTCAGTGTTTGTCCCATCTTCATATCTGAACGCGAACGCTGATCGGTGGACCAATGCTTGCTCCCAACGTGGACCAATCAACTTGATCATACACTCATACACAGAACTTCTAGAACAAACAATAAAACAACATGCTGCTGCAGGACACCCAAACCAAGAACAATCCAATCCTAAGTGCCAAGTACGAACAGCTTGTACACACGCAGGACACATGTCAAATCATTAATAGGAATCCCGATGTGTTAGCTTTGCAAGGCTGCCTGTAGCTCTCCTCACCTTTTTCCGCACAATGCGGTTCACCTCGACGGGTGAAAAAAGCCATCTCCTCAAAGGACTGTCGGGTCCCAAGTTGCGCCTCGCGAAGCTGAGCACCAAACTGGCTTGAAAGGTCTTTGAGGGTTCTGGAATTCACTGGTGCTCTGTGCTCCTGCCGGCTTCCTGATGTTTTCTGAGTTCCATCAGGCTGGTTTCTTGAGGTTTCTGTGTGTCACAATGGGTCAACCTGTTCTTTCTTGACAATCCCATTTACAAGTACTATCTTGACCAGTCTTGTTTTGACCAGGACCAAAAAAAGGCTGTTGGACCCGATCAAAGAAGTCATCGAATACCTCTGGTCTCACCGCGCTGCGTTTCTGCCTTTTTGCCGCAATCTGTGGAAGTTTCAAGGAGAAGGTGTGTGGACCCCGCATACCCAGGATGGAAAACAGGATTGCTGTGGTTCCTTGTGGGCGTGCCAGGGATGTCTGACTGACCCAGGATTGTGCCAGGGATGTCCTGAACCGGGCCTTCTGATTGACGGCCATATGATGCAAAAAATGTTGTGGCCTTGTGCTCAGGTCTCTGTCCCAACCAGGTCATTCCTATATTTTTATATATATGTTTCTTTTTTTTTCTCGGGTTTTCTGCGGTTCTTGGAAGGTAGAAGAGACGTACTGCTGGCAACAAGTCCTCGCAGTCCCTGCCCCAAAATAAGGCGACTCTATCCGACTCTTTTGGAAAACAAGGAATCCCCAACAAAACATGTACGAACACCGTGAAAACAAATGATCAGTTCAAAGGTGTCATGCCAGGGGAGGGTGCCATGGGCGTAGCTCACCTGGTATTCCCCTCTTTTTCCGTCGCTGCCAAACCGTGTCTTTCCGTCCCAAACAGGAGAGACGAGTTGTAGCTGCCTGGAAGCGATGAGCTGCCTCGACGATGGGCTGGCGTACCTGGTGCGCCCATTCAGCCGAGCCATACCAAGCATTGGTGCGCTCAGCACAAAACAACACGTGGCGTAGGGGACGCTACTAGGAACAAAGCGCATCCCTACTAGGAACAAAGACGCTACTAAGGGCTCCTGGCCGCCGTACTACTAGAAACAAGGACGCTACATGACGCTACTAGGAGGTTTTGTGCTGAGCGCACCAAGGGAGGCCTCCCAGGTTTCCCAACCCACTGGAAGAAAGGACATACGTAGACCACACCACTGACCAAACCCAATTGGTCTGCCGGTCTGCCAAACCACAACCCCATGAGATCCCATGAAGCTATACTGTGTACTCAACAGTGTTTTGGAAATTAGATATGTTGGAATCTAATGACCATCACTGTTTCGAACGATGCAACTGCAACTGAATCGAATATATCTCACGCGTTGCTGGTGAAAGTGACAACGAGAATTCGGCATCTTTTGAAACAGTATATCGTTCCTTCGTTCTTTCTTCGCAATCCCTAACATTATCAATTGTCAAGGTTCACTTGGGAAGTTGTGCCAGAAAACTGCTCTACGGATTTGTCGCTGATTTAAAAACTCCGCACTTCCGTGGTGTCTGCAGAGGCAAAGGTGCTTTCATCCGTCGTGCATCCAGTTCTTTCCGCATCCAGTTCTGGCGATTTCATTGAAATTCTTTCTGTGCCGATGGTTGCCAGGGTGGTCTTTGCAGCAAATGGCAATTGATCATTGCTTTGCGCGTGGTTCGAGGATCATTGCTTTGCTGAGTCGGATGGTTGTCGGAGTCGGACGTCGGATGGGCAACCAACCTGTGGGTATCAACCACGGACGTGAACGGTGTCGTTGGTTGGCCACAAGCGAATTCCAGGCCCACACCCTGCCACACACATCAAGTAATTGGGGAAATTTGGGTTGCTTTTGCACAGCAATGGGTAAGATGGATTTGTCATGTTCAATGTTCAATCATGTTCAATCAACCAAAGCAGGTCGCGGCCAAAACAGCACAAACGAACCGTGCATGTCATAGTCGTCTCAGTCACGCTACCTGTGGTTTCATGGTCAATGTCTTTGCTTTTTGCTTCACCTATCCCGATGCAGTTGCCCTCAAAATAATGAAGATGAACATGAAACACTTTGGTTTGCCGGGGAAACTGATCTTCCAGGATCTTCCAGGACCCGCATTCAGCCTAAATGAACGATTGTTCCGTTCCTTGAAACCTTTCTATATAACTCCCTTTGATTCATATCTGGGTGTGACATCAGTCTTTTCCTGTACTTCCCAGCCAGACCTGCTGTTCCATCTCCTGAATGAAGTTCTTCATCCGCGCATTCAAGTCCTTGACGCGCGCTGTAAACACTCGGTGCACAACGGTTCATGCCAACTCAATGATCCTACCCCTGTGGTCTGCCTTTTGCATCACGTGGAAAAACATGAGAGTCCCCAGTTCTAAGCTAGTTGCAAGGAGGACGCTGTCTGGTGCAGGAAACGTGTTCATCCTGACCTGCAGCCTGCAGCAGTAGATGTTCCTTCTGGAGTTCAATGCTACAAAGATCTAAAAAGTAAAGTCACGTGGGTCCCTGAACAAGGGAATGCATGTCGACTTCTGAATGTGTAGGCACGTGATTCGGGGTCAAAGTACCAGTCACCCATGAAACACCGAAAAATCAACAAACTTTTGTCAGGACATCCTTTTGTTGAAGAGCTGAGGAGACGTTCACTGATGCCATATATATGTGTGTGGAGGGTGTGTTTGTGGCATGGCTAAAAAACAAAAGTTAGGTCCGGTCGAATCCTCCATACTGGTCAACTGGTCAATGGAGGGTCGATGGAGTCTTTGTAATAATTTGTAGTTCAAAGAACGCATTCCAAAAACAACTTATATAGCAGGCTCTGTTTGATGCACACCCACCTCTCAACCATGAGTACTACTAGAACGAAAAACAAACACGAACACATCCCGCGAAACACCCCTACTCACTTGGGTGGGTCGAAAAAAAAGGAAACCTTGGTATTTGAATGATCTATAACTGTGTCTGAAATCCGACAATTCCACAAGAGTTCATTTTTTCAACCAGCATCTCCTCGCCCGCCGCAAGGAAGGGGCGCTGGAGGTTTTCGGCCTGAGCATGCTGCATCCGCAGGCTCCGAAACCCAGCTGTTGTCAAGCCCCAGAACCGAGCTTGTGAAACAAGTCTTCCAAGTTGTCAAACATCATTTAAAACACCTTACAACGCATTGGGACTGAGGTTTGATTCTTGACTTGAAGTCTTGAGGGCTGCCTATGCCCGTCTATATATAGGCCCTTCAAGAATGCAGTTTATGTCCTTTAGGAGTAAAATTATCAGACTAACATAATGTCGAACTGTTTTTTGACATGGAAACAAGGACATTAAACAGACTTCCTGCTTTTGAGCTGCTCTTGAAGGGGAGAAGGGGGGGGCATGAGCGGCATGACGTCAGTTTGTTAAATTGAGATTGGCAAGGACAACAAGAGGACATTCAAAAGACAAAAAGTCAGTAGTCCAGTGGCGCCTTTTGCAATCATCGTAGTTCCAGTGCCCATGGAATTTCCCTAAATTCCCCTAGAAAGATTGTTCTTGTTTGCAATATGTATGGATATTTCGTTTCATGAGGGAATTGTTCATGAAATGGATGGGACTTTGACGAATCACTAGCACTCACAAACGAAACAAGGAGCGGAAAAAAAAAACAAAAAAACATTAATGCACCTCATCGGAGATTGTTTGGCAACTGGATCCTATTATATACATTCTCCCGAGCCCTTCCACGGTTGATAACATATTATGCATTTTGATATATTTAAATTCAATGAACCAAGCAGAATGGAATGAACCCAAAAGACAACGTATGAATCATACGGACCGCATCCACACGCATCGAAAATTGAAAACAACATGGCAGGATGAGATGTTCTACTTTGGTGTTTTTTTTGAGGACTCCTGCACTGTTTGCTGCAGTACGTGTTGAATTTTCCAGGTGCTGGCACGGGTTTTGCGTGGATTTGGCGACCAAGGTACCTTGACTATGCTGGTTGGACACCCATGAAAGCACGTGTCACAATTGACATCTACAGCAGTGAGATTTTGCACAGATGCGTTCTGAGGAGTTTGTAAAAAGGAATGCAGCTGGAAACCTGACCTTTGGCAAAGACCCAGCAGCAACAGTGATTTTTTACTCCCATTGCTTGAAGATCAAACATGGTGTGATGACTTCTTGCAGTGATACAAATACTGGACAAATATATTATATAATCCATCCCGTGCTCCCCACACACACACACACAATTCGGGATCACCCCAGGGATGCCGGAAAACATCACAACACAGGCAGAACTCGCCGCGAGAACGCCCCTCCCAACACTCGCCACCCGCCCACGCGCCCAGCGTGCGAGCGACTGAATAACCGATAAACCTGGAGGTGGCGAAAACTGTTGCCTCATGCTACTTGTAGCAATGCCCTTGTTACTAGTAGCTTCTTGCTCCTAGTAGTAAGGCCAGGAGCCCCTAATAGCGTCCTTGCTCCTAGTAGCGATGCCAGGAGCCCCTAGTAGCGTCCTTGCCTCATGCTTCACAGCTTTCACCCCTTCCTCGAAATTTGTCATGAAGTCTTCAATGCCTCGCGGTTTCTTAGGACAGCGGTTGGCGGCCAGACCGTAGGGTCGCAGGTGCTCCAACAAACACACTCACATATATATAATATAGAATGTACATGTATGACCAACAAAGAAACAGTGTGTGCAATTATCTTTGGCTGTCGCTGGCAGCACCACAATCCACGCAAGGAAAGACTGAGCAAAATTCTGAGATTAAACAAATCTCTGCAAGTCTTCAAATTTGACTGACCTGCCTTGAAACCTTCGAAGGAACTTCAACAATACGGATCAACCGCTTGGTCGTTTCCTCGAAAGACCCCTCTCTCGAGAGGGGACATAAAGGACCCAAAGCAAATTACATACTTCCTTGCCTCGTGTCATTTTCGCTGGTTCATCCAAACTGGCACGATTGTTTGAATCGTTGCAGGTGTAGGGCAGTGTACGGGAACCCCAAAAAAGCACTTGGAAAAAACAACATATCCAAATAGGAGCTTGAACTCTCAATGAAACCACCATCTCTCCAATCTCTCTCCCCATCCCTTGGCTCAACCCTCCGGAAAACACCACCCTCTCTGATCCGTTTCTGCCTGACACCGCGCGCGCCGGGCTCCAGCCCCGGGGCTCCGGCCCCGGGCCGGTGTTGAAGCCTGAGAAGGCACCGCCGGCTTCGGTCCGGTGTCGGTGTCCTTATATATATTTATAGAGATTTATCTATTATCTATTGTATTCCATTATAGTCTATTACTACTATAATAGATGTATTATTGTAGTAATTATTGTATTATAATCTATTTATATTATATATGTGTGTTATATATACCAACGTGCCGAAAGAAAGAAGCTCACCTGCCCCACTTGGGGCTACACTACGTATAACTTCAAAGACTTCACAGATTCTTGCTGGGGAGATGCCACTGCTAGTCACTCAAAAAGAGGTATATACTTTTGAAATCGTGCTCAAGCAAGGTGACCCTGCTCCTGCTGGGTTAGAAAGGTTGAATCGCCCAAACACCTTGGAACACCTTGTCACAAACAGCCTGCAGCAGTTGGATCTTTGGGCTGAGAACACCCGGCAGGTCCTGACACATCCATCTTCGATTAGTGGAAGTAGTTTGAGGTGTTTGGGATGGATTGTGATACCAGTACGAGATGCAAAGATCTTCCAGTAACTCTCCTTTTTGTCGATGCTAATGCTAAGTTCTTTCGTTTCACAAGGTGGTTCTGTCCACATGATCTACATCTCCATCGTGACTTGGTCGCAAACACCCCTTCGTGTGCACTTGTGTTTCGAACATTGTATGGGGACACAAGGTCTTGATCATCAAACGAATCACACTGTGGGACCATTGATCTGTCAAATAAGACAAAGCGGTAGAAGTCACCGCTTTGTAAAGAGGCCGATGGAAATGGCCACGCCCACATGAAACCGGCGACACTTTTTGATCACAAAAAGGGGATGGGAACTCCACTTCCAGGATCTGTTTGTCGGATGATATACCAGCTTGAAAGCGATCTGGTCAATTATTTGTAGCCTTCTAAAGGGTACCCCTCAAATGACCTAGGGCCTCATGGTTGGTTTGGAGAAGCAGGTGGCTGGGTCAGCCACCCCTTTGCAAAACTGATGGGAACTGTTCAGACGTTGCTAGACCTCCGAGGAATGTCAAATCTGGGATCTGGAATATTTATCCTTTTGGCCGTTTCTGATGACACTGGGCATTCCAACAGGCATGCAGCAACGCACTCCTAACATTAGTTAGAGACCGTCCAGAATCTCGAAGTCCCATGACGTAGCACTGCCATCCAGACGTATATGAGAGTGTGTGTAGCTCAAATAAGGAGACCGAGACGAGGCACTCCCTGAAAGGTTCGGGAAATAGAGTCTACCCAGCCAAGGGCGAGAAAGGGGGTCTCCCTATGAACGTTCACACCCATATCATCCATCTCATGCATGTCAAACTCTGTCAAACAAGACTTGACAATCTTGTCTCGCCCAGCTCGTGCTGCGCATGCGACCCGGCGGCTAACTCGTCTGGGTCTCATGTCGACCGCATCGTCTTCGGTCGTCCAATGCTCCTGGGAGGGATGCTGGTGCTCAACGCTCTCTCTCTCTCTCTATAGACTCTATATATATACAATTGTATAGAGAGATTCACACAATATATGCATTGCATATGCAACCCCTATATAATTAAACACACAAAACAAACAATAATAACGTCTAAAAATAGCTACTGTAAGGGAAAGGAATCAACAACGCACAACAAACATCAATCGTTGTATTCAAACGAATAAACATGAAGAGACAACCATCTGCGTCTCCGGGCCTCACCTATTGAAACAATACAATACGCAACACAACCCAATGAAACAGGAAAACACACACAAGCAAAGAAACAAACAAAATAAAGACGGACCACAAAGAGTCAGCCCCCAGCTGACAGCTGATCCTCACCTTGCCCGCGCGGCTTCTCAAAACGCCGTGCGAAAGCCGCCGGGCCTCGCGTTCCTCAGGGTCGCTCAAACATGCCTCGCGGCCGCTCAGCAAAGCGCTGCTCAAAACCATCAGCAACGCCCCGAAGGAAATCCAGGCGCCCTGCGTCACTCCAGGCACGGTTGGACACCGTGGTCTGGGAGAGGGTCTGGGTGTTGAAGGGGAGATGGTGCAGGTGAAAAGGGAGGGAGTGCAGGTGGAGATTGGTGTCCTTTCAGAGCCAATGATGACGGTTATTTTGAATGGATACCAGAATTTGTGGATAGACATCTGGATATAATCATACTGAGAACCAAACTGACCGGTAGAGGAAGAATAAACACACATGCAAAACGTACGCAAATTTGCTATGATCTGATATGTGAAGAAAAACTTGCCTGTGCTTCACCAAGAAGATGAAACAAACTACGTACAAACTAGTCTTGAGAGTCAGGAAGACAGCCAGAGGAGGGTTTATTGATTTATTTTTGTTATGTTGTTTTTTTTTTATGTTTTTTTTTTAATGAAAACTAATTGGTCCTCGAATTTTGGGGATTTGATGTTTATGATTTTTTTAATGTTTTTTTTTTTTTAAATGATTTGGTTATGATATTTTTATGTTTTTTTTTTTTAAATGAATTATTTTATGATTTGTTTAATGTGTTTTAATGATTTTTTATGGATTTCCACCAAATCAGAAATTCAACAAAATTCATAAAATGTTCATTAAAACAATTCATAAAATATTCATATGTTTTTTTGTAAAAAACATCATAATTTTTATGCATGTTTTTTATGATGTTTCTACGATTTGCCGAGAATCGTTAAACAATCATAAATTTTATGAAATTTTTATGTTTTTTTAAATGTGTTTTTTTATGAAAAAATATGAGTATTTTATGAATTTTTGTATGATTTTTTTATGATTAGTTTATGAACATTTTTAGATTTGTTGAGCACATCAAGAAATTAAAAATAGTTTCGTAAATTGTTCATAAAGTAAAAACCAAACATTTTTTGTTCATAAATGCGTTTCGTAAAATGTTCATAAATAAATCAAAAAAAATTGAAAACCATATTCCCTAGCCTCTCCCCAACTCACAAAACTAGTCAGTCTCATGGAGTTGACCCGGCCCGAAACTGCAAACAACCTGATGGTTCGGTTATGTTCTGTTGAGTTGTTTCACAAAACAGCCAGTCCGTCGGTGTGTTCGAAACACGGTGCGAAACGGGAGGAAGCCCGTCACCGCCGTCACCCAGCCCACCTAGCGCTCCCCCCGACGTCCGTCCCCTTGCACTCGGACACGTTCGACACCCGCCTCGCCCAAGAAGCGATGCGGCGAGTCGTCGAGCCAGCAAAGGAGGATGGACAGGGAGGACATGATCAAAGCCTGGGCGACGCCACACGTGAGAGGACGCCACACGGGGTGGACGCCAGGGTGGCTGGGAGAAAAAAGAAGCACAGCACCCATGGAGCCACCTGCCGAACGTGATATCCCTTGTGGATTCGTGTTTGGCCCTCTGGATGGCCTTTATAGTTTGGTATGTTACGTCTTCTTCACTTCTTGACAAAAAAGAGGGTGAAAGGACTGGGTCTGACCAATCTACATCTGTCAAAGACCGAACCTCTAGGAATGATATTTTTTTCTCGTGGTTGTGACTCATCGAGCACCTTTCACCTAGACTTAGAGTACTTCACCGTGAAAACCGCCGAACACCACCAGACTTGACACGAACCAAACGTCCTTCGACGGGAAGAACCGAGAAACCACACCCTGGCCGAACCAGGTCAAGAGCCGCACCGAGGACATCGAGATCTTCACCTGAGGACATCGCGACGAGCTGAGACGGACCTTGAAAGGAAGGGGTTCCAAGTCCAGACTACAAAGTTAGTCTAAACCCCAAAACCAATGATAGTACCCACTATATATAGAGGCCCATGGCTACACTTTTATTGCGAGTGGAAACATCGAGCCCATTCCCCGAAAAAACCAGACTCAATCACTGTATGTCTTTCCAGTCGCGATGCTCTTTTGGGAAATATTGACTGTAAAAATGAGCAAAGAGTTCTGCATGTTTGTGTTTTAAATAGACTTACTTATAGAATCTTCTAGATTCTATAGATATAGGATGACTCACCAACAGTTTGTTCCATCAATTTTCCCTTCTTAGCCGGGTCGGCTGCTACAGCTTTCAGCTCAGGCGCGCTTCCTGTAACGATTTGCTTTGGACAACATCAGTCTCCATCAACTGACTGGGGTCAGGCTTAAAGGCATGTTGACATAAGTCCATAACCACCAATGTGCTGCTCCCATCCTCCCCACAACATGCCCAATGAGTCAATCAGAAATAAATAGTCAAACTTTTGTCCAAGAAGGTGCTTCCCACCATAGCAGACTTCTCTGGTGCACGCGATCAGACTCAATATGTCCACCTACCGGGCCACATGTCTTCCCACATCAACGTCGGGTCACAGGGCACAAATCGGCTGCCGTCACTGAAACATCCCAAACGAAGAGATGCTTCTGCCTAGGCGCTCCCGTCGTGGGCCGAGATCACCGAACACACGCAGTCTGGATCCGCAGGCACGTCTGGAGATCAAAAGGTTTGGTTTGGCTATCTGGAAGTCCTTTCAAAGGCAATCTGTGGCCCGGTTAGTTCTCTTGGCCATGGAATGATGGATTTTCCAAGTATTCTGCCAATCCGATCGCGTGTTGCGATCATACCGCAAACTCACAGGTTCCACAGTAAGGTATGCACGAAACGAATTAAGTCACACTCAAAGGGAACAAGGGAACTAAACACAAGATTCCTGGCAAAGAGAAAGTTCAAATGCCCAGCCTTTCAGGCTTTTGGCCGCGTCCTTCTCGAAGGTTGGTTGCGAACTGCAGCATCTCTGAGTTTTCCAGAAATGGGCGACCTTCCAGAAATGGATGTTCCAAGTATTCTTGTTCAGCCCTCCATTTTCCCTCGGAGGCATGCTTTTGGACGGCCGCGCCGGCCTCCCGCTCGGCGTCGCGTTTAAACCGAGGCTCTCCACTTGCAGCTGCAGTGTGGGTGCCTTGATCGACGCCCAACCGGCAGGTGCTCGATCGTCCTGCACGGCCCGTTGAGCTCGCGGGTCGCGATGAAAACGCACCATGACTCGAGGGGAGTGCAGGTGCCAATACGACGGGCCTACGGCAAGCTGGTTGGGTGCTTGGGTCGGTCACAGTTGGTGATTGGATGACTCTATCTATCGGTAAATTAGCCTCCAAAGAGACAAATAATGGAAGTGGCATCGAAGTGTCAACAAGATCCGACAAGACCAGTGTCTACACAAAAACTGTTTAGTAGCTATCCAAAAAAAGGATAGTCTAGCAACACGTTCATTTCTTTTTGTGCATCTGGTGGGTGTTCAGGCCATGCCCACCAAGCATGGAGTATCACTGGTCTCGCAGTCAGTCATTCTGGACACCGGTCATTCAATGTTTCTCGATCCAATGAATCATCTGGACGCGAATGAAACGTTGGTAATTATACTCACCTGAAGCATCCTTTGTAGCACTTATTTCTGGCGAACCATGGTTTGGAGCACTTATTGGAAGTTTGAGCGTTAATTGAGGGTATGTACACTTTTCAGGACATATGAGCGCTTTTTGGTGATGTAAATTCAAAAGCCTACTGGTTCCTGACCAGTGTCCTTATCAACCCTTGTGGGCCTTTGGGGGCCCTATGGACCGGGTGGAAATCCTATATGACCTCCTACTAGTAGTATGTGCAAATGAAACCACAAAGGTTTGGTTCCAACCTTCTGGGCGTGCTTTACAACAATTTTTCCAAAAAGGGTGCCCGCAACTTGGGCGCAAATTCCCGCAACCCGGGCGCAAATTCCCGCAACCCGGGCGCAATTTTAAAAAGTGGCGGATTGTTATTTTACTTACTGTAAATATTTTATGTTGATACTGATGATCAAAGAAAGGGGTTGCTGGCTGCCGCTTCGTAGTGTGTGAGCGTGTGTTGTGTGTGCATGGGATGGGTGCCAGCATGTGGCAGGGGAATGGACTTGAAGACCACATAAGGTGGAATGAAGCTACATCTGACTTTCCAGTGGTACGCTTTTTCAAGGCATGAACACTTTTTTTGATGATGTGCAGTTTTTTTTTCTGTCACTTTTTTTCTGCTACGACGGAGGGTTCAGGCAAAGACTGATTGTGGAACACTGTCAATTTTCCATGTGGAACCTCGTTTGACGTTGATGTCCATATCTACCACGTCCCAGCAATGAAACATCATTTTCCATGGCATGACCAGCTATGATTATGACATTAGGAATGATGTGGTCCCACCCCTCCAATAGCAAACTAGCAAACACCCCATGTCGCAGTTCCTGCCAATCCAAATAACCAGATTGAACCTCATCCAGCAGCCCATTGGGCGTCCCTTCTCTCCTGAGATGGTGCCGTACGATGCTGGCTAGCATGCACATTGACATGGCAATTTAGACTGCGTGCTAGTCGAACAAAAATGCAACTCAACACAAATGACTGCTTGTAATAACAGTTTACAAACGTCAGTGATTGGTTCCCCAAGCTTTGGTTGGACCAAACAATTGCTTCCTGAACATAACTGCCCCTGTAACAATGCAGTCATGGGCATTTTACCAAATTGTCCTCATTCTCCTCCCGCTTCGTGTCCACTCCCACCGTTTCCCGAAGAACTTCACGATCCCAGACCCCAGACCGCCACCAGGTCGAGGGGGACGACAGGTGACCAGGTGTTCCCGAAGAAGCCCGCGGTGCCCAGGAAGTTGGTGACGCCGGAGGCGATGGCCGACCTCGGGAGCTCCGGTCGGTCTTTATCCGGTGAGGTCTCGCGGGGTGGCGGGGTGGTTTTAAGGTCCCTGTTCTTTTTCGTATAGACCATTATGTCATAGACGGTGCCTAATGAGACTGACATACTACCCAGCTACATTGGGGTGGTTGAAATGGGGTCAATGTAGGCACATGCTCTATATACATGGAGCGTCTGCGGAAAAAGCAGGGGTCGGTTGGGTGTGAAAGATGAAAGACGCTGCCAATGGCTGGAAAAAAGATGAGAAAGGGATGATGCTGCAGGCTTGCCTGTTGTTTTTGGCAAATCAGCAAATGTTGAGGTAGTCTGGAAGCCAGGTTCTGTGCCCTTGAAAAGGTACGGTAGCGGTATGTAAGAAGAAACTTGTAGTTGCAGCCAGCCCCTCATTTTGGAGGCATCCTAGCTTTTTCCTTGTTCCTTTGAGTCGAAAGCAAACTTACAGCAATCAAGTACAAGAAGTTCATCAAATTGAGTCCAAGCTCGGCGTATTGGTGGCAAACAAAGGACATTCTCAACACTCGACTCCAAGTAGATTACAAAGGCGTCCTTGTAAGGTTCGTGCCAGAATTCCATGGCTTAACAGGTTAACCCCCTCATGGCATTGCCTCACATGTTTGTCGGTCCTTCCAGCGGAAACGATCCCCCGACAGGGGCCACCTGGTCGAACTACCTGGACTCCTGGAGCCTCCGACAGCTCGCTGATGATTCGACCTTTTAGGACCCTGCGACGGCATGTGATTTGGTTCATGTGCGACTTGCACTGTTTTCCGCAGCGCTTGAGCCCCGGCTCGCCTCAAAAAGGTGCGCGGCCGTTCTGGACGGCCCTCGGTTCGTTTCGGCCCCTGTGAGGGGCGCGCCATAGGTTTTCCGTGGTTGGGTCCCCCGTTGACTAGGACCCATCCCGTTGCATTGGCAGCGGAGCTTTGCCTGGGGCTTCGTGGCGGCCTACATCGTGCGATCCTTCCAGGTTGTCTTCACCTTGGACGGTGACTTCAACCACGGAGGAGACAGCGCGGGACCGATCCCGATCCCCGCCTAGAGGTCCGCGACCCTACGACATCTTCACCCCGCAGCTTCGCGCGCAGGTGGAAGCGAGGGCTTCGCGACCTCGGGATCGCCCGGAGCCTGATCCAGAGCCTGAACCTGGTGAGGACCTTCACCGACGAGCACAACACCTACGGGCTGCAGCGGCTCTTTGGGACATCTTCGACAGCGATCCTCGGCAAGCTCGGCCAACGCGAGTGGGACGTTGGGATAGAGAAGGAGGACGCCTCAACGTGGTGCTGCCTTCGGGAGAGCCGGTGATTGGGCATCCTTATTTTCCGGTCGGCCGGCAACGCCAGAGCTGATCGATACTACATCCGGGACTTTGACATCCTGGACTTTCTCCTTTTTGGGACTACGTCCATAGCTTTTTCCTGGACTTCATCCATTACAAGTTCAGGGCTACTTTCTCCTGTACCTCAACGAGGTCTTCATTTTGCACCTTGCCTCAACGAGGCGATTCTTTTCACTTGCCTTCGCCATTTTGGCCATGGAGGGCAAGCAGGTGGCTGAGACCATTCCATCCTGGGATGGCAATCCTCGAGGATGGCGCCGGTATCACAGAGAAGTTCTTTGGTACACCATGGGAACAAAGAAAACACAAAGGTCCCTACTTGGAGCTTGTCTTGTCGCTCGCCTCACGGGACCAGCAAGGCTTTTGGCTATGTCATGGAGCCTTGAAGAGCTCTCCGGCACCCTTGGAGTGCAGAACCTCTTGAACAAGCTGGAGCAATCCCCGCTGGTGCGCAAGCAGCTTCCTAACACAGCTGCGGTGCTTCAGCAGTACTTCAACTACCGCCGCCAGGGGCACGAGAACATCAATGCCTACCTGGTGAGGGAAAGTCTCTACTACGAGGAGTTCTTGGAGGCGCTCATGGCACTACATGGCGGACATCAAGGTCACGCTGGCTTTTTGGATCTGGAAGAGTCCTCTTCGTCCTCTGAGTCGGACGGAGGCCACAAGGACAAGAAGGGCTACAAGTCCGTTCCAACTGAGGATCCATCTTCACCCGCTTCCAAAGGTGGTTCCAAAGGCTCACGTTCTGATGGTTCACGACCTGGCAGTGCTCGAGCTGGAGACCCTCCTGGTCTTTCGATCACCGACTCCTTCATCCTCACTCAACTAAGAGGATGGCGGCTTCTCAGCGGTGCAGCTCTCAGCAGCGAAGAATGGAGATCCATCCTGGCATCAACCAAGAACCAGCTGGACTACGACAGCGTCCGGGAGGCCCTCACGGTTTTGTTCGACGAGCAGATCATGCACCGGTCTTCAACGTCTTCACCGCCTACACATGGACATGGCACTCCGCACTTCTTCAACATGGCGGAAGAGGACACCTGGGGAGATGAAGATTGGTGGGATGACGGAACTTCCTGGGCGACTACTGCCTGGGAGGAGAGTTCCGAATGGCCAGAAGAACCTGATGGAGAAGTTTCTCTGGCAGAGGATTCAACGTCTCTTGATCCTGAAGCCATGACAGCTGATAGGACCTGGTCACAAGCTCACAAGAGCACCCAGATGCTTCGCAAAGACCGCGGCTTTGGTGCGGCTACAGCGAAGACCGATGGATGCTTCATCTGTGGCAACAAAGGCCACATGGCCCGTGAATGCCCTGACCGCAACGCCAAAGGTGGCAAAGGAAAAGGGAAAGGCCGACAGGTCTACTTCGCCGACGAGATCTACACGGACTACATGTTCAACAAGGGCAAAGGCGGCAAAAAGGGCAATGGCAAGATGAACAACTTCTTCGAGGAGTTCATCAACTACATGAAGGGCTACAACCACAAGGGCAAAGGAAAAGGTCATGGAAAACTTCGCAGCAAGAACCAGGGCAATGTCAACGCCTACTACACCGAGGACTATGACTTCCACGGCCTTCAATTCGATGAAGAACAGGGTCACCAACCTGACCTTGAACTTGGCCGAGTGGAGAAAGATACCACAGGCCTTGGAATGCTCGATTGCGGTGCAACTTGCAGTGCTGGTCCTGAGACCAGCATCCGCAACCTGATCCAAGCAGTGATCACCCAAGACAACCAGGCATCAATCGCCATCGATGCCAAAAGGAGACCCAAGTTCCGCTTCGGGTCAGGAGATTGGGGACAGGCTTTGTACTTGGTCAAAATCTCCTCAAGTATTACATCAAGAACCTTTGAGGCCTTTGTACTACCTGACCCCCAAGCTGCACATCGAGCAGATTTTGACCACGTACCCGTGTTGGTTGGGATGGACTTCATCCGGGGCAATGGTTTGGTGATTGATTTCCAAGATGGCTACACGGTTTGTGCCACTAGCCCGGATGCAACCCCTTTTCACCTGGTCACCAACTACAAGGGTCACTTCATGTTGGACGTGGTTCAGTTTTTGAGTGACGGCAAAACATGTCATCAAGGTCACCCAAGAGTACATGTCATGCAGTTCGAATCGGCCACACCTATAGCATTCACCCTCGACATGGTCTTGGACTGTGCACCCCTCCTCGCGGAGTCTCGTTCGAGTTCGAAGAGTGGACATCGTCAATGGTTTGAACATGTTTGGCACCGGAGACTCGGGCTCATGGGCAATCTGCCTACGACCGTCTCCAATTCGCTCCGGTCCCGATCCTCTCAACCTCATGGCTCCGAAGAAGACCACGCCTGTGGAATTGGACGAGGAGAGGAGAGTGGAAGCAGATCCCCGGGATCCAAGGTCATCACCGACCGTTTGGCCGTGCTTCAACGTGCACGTGCCGAACAAGGCTCAGTCCAACAAATGGGGGACTTGGCACCACTGCGCTGTGTGCAACCTGCGGCTGGACCACACTCCAAAGCCAGGAGCTCCGGCGAACACCACAGCCTGCGAGAACCCGACCATGGTGCAGCGAGCTCTCAAAGAACTTCAAGCTGCACTCCCGCAGGAGATGAACCCGAACGGGGAGTTGGTCAAGGCCTTCATGGACAAGGTCACGGCGGACGAGCGCATCCGCTACCTCATGATGGACGCCAGGAGCCGCTTGGAGAAGAACATGGCCACGGTCGCCAAAGCCAAAGCTTTGGTAAAGTCCTCAAACCCGGCTACACACTCGAAGAATCTGAGGACGGCCAATTCCGCCGGCTATGCAGAGGAGGCACAACCAGTCTCGCCGACATCAAGTTGGCAAGCAGTGGAGAACACCGAGCTTCCAACCACCATCGAGTTCAACCCGATGCACTACCTCACGGCCGAGGAAAAAGACCGCATGATGAGCATGATTGCCACAAGGGTCCAACAGTCCCAAGCCCAAGCACACATGGTGCCGGAATCGGAGGAGGAGCTCGAGCCGGACTACAGCCGGCCCAGTCCTCACTCTCCATGAAGAACTTCGGGGAGAATGTGAAGAAGCTCCCGCTCTACGTGGGCCAGAAGATGATGGACATGGTGCACCACCTCAACGAGAACCTCAGGGAGAACATGTCCAACACCGTCTATGGCCAGAACCCTTTGGTTTGGGAGATGTTTTGTTCCAAAGACTCTGCATTGGCAGAGGCCTGCATGAGAGAAGGGATTCCAGTTGAGCGCATCAACCTCGCTCAAGGCTTCGACCTCTACAAGCCGGAAACCTACACCACACTACTTCATCTTTTTCGTCAACAACGCCCCAAGAAAGTGTGGATTTCAACTATGTGCACTCTTTTCTGCAGCTGGGTCGATCTCAACTACCATGATCGACGAGAAGTGCTGGACAAGCGCCGGAGGCGCGAGCGGAAAATGTTCCGTCTTCTTACAGCCTTCCTGCTGCAGGTGCTCAACGAGTTCCCGGACACCGACCTCTTCTGGGAATGGCCTCTTCGATGCCGAGCATGGAACGACCCGATCATCCTCAAGTTCTTTGAAAGCCTTAGCAACCTCTATGAATGCCGGATCGATGGTTGCCGGTATGGACTAAAGTCGGAGGCTGGCAACTTTTTGATGAAGCCATGGATGATCAAGACCACGAGCATCCACTTCTACTCCGAGTTCCGCCTCAAGGTCTGCTTGAAGAACCACACCCACGAGCAGATCCATGGAATTGAAACCAACAAGAGCGCATACTATCCAGAGGCTATGTGCCGCTCCATTGCCAAGCATTGGCGGCGAGTTCTCCTACCTGATCGCTGGTGGCGCATGCTCTGGACAGCAATGGTTCCTACCACTTCAGGGGACCACACCCTACATGCAGCTCAAGATGGGCATTCGGGACAACCTCAAGAAGATGATGATGAAGAAGGAGATGACGCAGCACCTCCTTCAGAGGATGACAAAAAGAAATGGGCTATCCAGCTACATCGACTTCACCAAGCTTCCGGACATCCTGCACCTCGCAACATGGTGCGCATGCTGGTTGATGCTCAAGTGCCACGGTGGAAGATTCAAATGGCTCGAGACTTCCACTGCCCTACCTGTCAGGAGCTACGTCCTGGTGGCACAGCATCAAAACAAGTCCCTCCAGCATCTGTGCATCCTGCACCGGCCGCTTGGGAATGTCTAGGAATTGATGTGGGAGAATGGACTGTCCCTGACCAGAACCTCAAGGTCAAGTTCATCCTCATGGTGGACATCGCCACCCGCTACCGAGTCACTGAGGTACTCTTCACCTACAAGCACGGCGAGTGCAAGGTGGAATCGGCTGACCTGGTCATCAAGACTCTCACTCTTCGATGGCTGATGGACAAGCCCCGTCCGAAGACAATCATTCCGGACAACGCCAAGTCACTGGTTTCCCAGAAGCTGACCGAGTTCCTAGCTGACTTGGGAATTGAAGTGATGCCCCCTCCAGACAATGAAAGCTGGGCTCATGGCATCACCGAAAGGGCAATTGGCCACATCAAGGAGACTGCATCCCTCTTGCAGCAGTCCCTTCCTGACCAAGATCCAGTACTCACTCTGGCTATGGCCACAGGGGCCAACAACAACACTGAGTATGTCAAGGGCTACACCAGCATCCAATGGGCCTATGGGAAGCAAACTTCATGGAGCTTGGATGAACTTCGCCAACAGCTCAGCCTTCCCATCGACCGCCAGCAGCAAGAGTTCCTACGACTTCTCAACCAACGAGAACTGGCGGAGGATTGTGCCCGCAAGGCAAAAGCCCGACTGGTACTCTCAAAGCTCAAGAACTCATCCATCAGACAGCCCGTAAGGACCTTCAAGATGGCCGAACCCGTCTACATCTGGCGCAAGTTCTTGCCTCACACCATCTACGCTGGCAAGAAAGGTGGTCATCGGCACACTCAGCGACCACGATGGGTAGGTCCGGGCAGGGTCGTGTTCCACGAGTTGATCCCCGGTCAAGAAGACGGAGATCGAGTTCATGTGGTTTGGGTGATTTTGGGCAACCGCATCTACAAGGCATCGGTTCACTCCGTTCGCCCGATGTCCGATCGCGAGAGGCTGCTGTTCGAAGCCAAAGGAGATGACTCTCACACCTGGCAGCAGCTCAGCGACATGATCCCCAAACGCGAGTTCGTGGACATGACTGGAGAGGAGCCTGGCGAAGACGAGACTGAGGAGCCCTACTTGCCTGAGGTCCCCGACGAGCGGACTACAAGACTCCCTCCGTCTTCAACGCTTCCTCCTGCAATTCGCTTTCATGGCAAAATGCCAATGGCTGACACTGGCTTTCCAGTTGGCTTTGAACCGCCACTTCAGGATGATGATGACGGAGCCAATGTCAATGACTATGACCTGGATGAGGAGCAAGAGTCAAAACGACAGAAGACCGACCATGAGAACATGGACGATGAAGGCGACAAAACAAAGCCTACATCGAGTGCTTCCGGTTCGCGAAGAGCTTCAACGTCTTCTAAGACACCACTTCTTCAGGAAGAACCACCTCCTGGTCCTCAACCTCCTGAAGCTGATCCTGGACTACCAGAAGAACCAGAGTCCAAAAAGCAGCGCACTGACGATTCTGATCAAGATGATCTTCAACTCGACCTTCAAGCTGCACTTCAAGAAGTACAAGAAGGCTATGTCTTCGAGATTGAGCTGGACTTCACCTCCAACCGCCAGAGGAAACAGTTCCAAAGGAATCCTGAGATGTTCCTGGCGAAAAAACTCAACTCCAGCGAAGTGCACTGGAAGAACCTCAACCAGGAGGAGCGCCGCTTGATGAACAATGCCAAGGGCGGCGAGGTTTCCTCTTTCCTCAAGACCCAAGCAGTGCGACGCTGTTTGACCTATGAGGAACAACAAGAAGCACAACAGTCAGATCGTGTGCTTCGCGCACGATGGGTCCTGGTATGGAAGCCTGTCCCTGAAGAGGACCGAGCTCAGGCCAAAGCTGATCGCCTCGCGAACCCCGACAACACAGTCTACGACGAGAACCTCACACGCAAAGCGAAGGCGAGAATAGTTCTTCTTGGCTTCCAGCACCCCGACCTCAAGGATGGTTCTTTGGTCACCATGGCACCAGTTTCGACCCAGTTGATGAGGCATCTCTCCCTCACGGTCATCGCCCAACGCGACTGGAAACTGGAGAGCCTGGACCTCAAGACCGCATTCCTCCAAACTGGAGAAGGGGTGATGGAGGATAGAAAACTTTGGACGCCCGGCGTGCCCGAACTTCGACAGGCACTTGGAGCTCATGATGGAGAACTGCTTCGCATCCTCCGCAACGTCTACGGCAATGCTGATGCACCCGGGAGCTATGGCGTGATGTGGACACCAAGCTCAAGAGCATTGGCGCTCACCGCCTGATCGGGGACAGCTCCTTCTGGATTTGGGTGGAGGAGAATCCCAACCCGATCAACGAAGCGGACCAGTTCCGCTTGATTGGTTTTGTCGGAGGCCACGTCGACGATTTCATGAGAGCTGGCGACCTGAGCAATGACACCTGGCTCAAGGTCCGCAAAGACATCGACGAGCTCTACGCCTGGGGTTCAAAGAAGGAGGAAAACTTCCGCTACACTGGCCTCAATGTGGAAGTGGTCAATAAGAACAAGGAGCGCTACGTCGAGCTCAACCAGGACTTCTACCTGGAGGACCTTCCACCGCTGGCCATCAGCGATGAACGGCTTCGCCTTGACCCAAAGACCAGCCTCACCGATGGTGAGATGGCGGCATGCAGAGCTTCACTTGGAGCCCTTCAGTGGACTGCTACTCAAACGCAGATCCAAGCCTGCGCAAGGGTGAACCTTTTGCTCACCGAGCTGACCGTCAACAAGAACATGGCCGTTGCTGTGGAGATCAACCAGTTGATAAAGGACCTCAAGAAGGATCCGATGCAGATCCGCTTGTGGCAGCTGCCTCACATCGATCACTGGCAACAATGGGTGGTCGTGACCATGGCGGATCAGGCACACGCCAACAGGCCACAAGGTGGTTCCACAGGAGGCATCCTCACTTGCCTCGGAGGTCCTGAGCAGGCCACCGGAGATGCCGGAAAGCTGAACACCATCAGCTGGCGTTCTTGGCGCCTGAAGCGCAAAGCAATATCCACCAACGACGGTGAAATGCAGGCGACCTTAGAAGGGGAGGACTCCAACTTCCGCGTAAGGTTCATGTGGGCACAGCTTAATGGCTGCTGCGCTCTCCAAGACACCAACATCCTGGAGAAGGCCAACAAGCTGGTCAGCTATGTGAAGGGCATAGTCGTCACCGACTCCAAGGGGGTGTTCGACGCTTGCAACAAGACAGATGCCCCGCTCTTAGGCATGAGCAATGCTAGAAGCGCCCTTCAAGGGTACCAGCTGAAAGAGCAGCTGAAGGAAAGTGGATGTCGCCTGGTGTGGGTCAGCGGCGACTGGAACCTGTCCGACAGCTTGACCAAGAAGAGTCGGACCTGCAGAGATGGCCTGGCCCAGTTCAAGGAGAACAACGTCTGGCGACTGCGGTTCGACGAGAACTTCGTGCAGTCTGAGAAGAAGGCAAAGCGCCTTGGGACTTCCGCGGTCCAGCAGATGAAGGACCTTCAAAGCCTCGTCGCCCATGATCCAAGAAAAGCTTTGGACTGGTGCGACGGCATGTGATTTGGTTCATGTGCGATTTGCACTGTTTTCCGCAGCGCTTGAGCCCCGGCTCGCCTCAAAAAGGTGCGCGGCCGTTCTGGACGGCCCTCGGTTCGTTTCGGCCCCTGTGAGGGGCGCGCCATAGGTTTTCCGTGGTTGGGTCCCCCGTTGACTAGGACCCATCCCATTGCAGACCCTTTCAGACATGTCTGGTGTGGGGGAACTGTCACGAGACCTGCTGGAGTTCATCTTTGGGGGTCCGGACCGGTTCACATATGCGAATCAAAGGGAGGCGGCTCAAACAAAAAAACAAAAAAAAAGGACCCACGGACCCAAAGGCTGTACTTGACTATTCTATTCTTTGCGTATTGAGAACCTGTGGTCCTCTTCCCTCGTGAACGGCATTCCCTCGGAACCCGCGCATCGGACCGGATCTGATTCGTCGCTCCCCAGTGGCATGCCACCCAGCACGGCGGCCACCCGGGCTCCGGGAACCTCCACGTTCGTGCAGTCCGCAAAGGTGTCGCCAGCGCAAAGCCAGCGGGAGCCTTGAGCCACCAGCAGCAGCAGGCCTGAAAGGGATTAGAGGCTTGCGGTGACTCAGATGTTTGCTTTGTTTTTAATAACACACAATAACACACACACACATTCTTATTGAAATTAAAGCAATAAAACAACCTGACACATGTAGTTTAGAGAGGATTGGCTTGATGGCCGAGTCATCATTGATTCAACATGAATCAAAGCTCCAATGAGAGCTTGGCAATGCTTAATACATGATGGCATGCTTTTCTTTTTCTCAGGCTCCCCTAGGTTTACCTGCATAGAGCAGTGACAGAAGTATCAAGAACCCTTGGGCGCAACAACCAGTCGCAGCTGTCATGGTGATTAAGACTAAAACTGCAAAAGGTGGGTCATTTACAAATGGAACAATGCAGCTGCGCTGAGTCTTACTACAGTTGCTATAACATGATATGAACGTATGGATGCGGGTGAAAACCAACGAGACTTCCAATCTAGTACGGTAACCAGCCACACAGCTTGAATTAAACATTTGTCCAAAAAAAGTCAAATAACATCCAGATGCTGCCCCATTTAGCTTTAATCAAAGCCTATGATTTGGCTCATACATCAAAAAGGCCTAGCCGTGAAACCACCCTCCCACAAGACAACCTGCTCTTGAGAAGAGCTTCTACCAGGCTGCAGCTTCTGTGCATTGGCTCATCCCGGGTACCATCTTATAATTATTGTCATATATAATATAAATATACTGTCCACCAACAGCAGGACCACATGGAAACTTGCGGAAGTCTTCAGCCCCCAAACGTCGCGAGCAACACATTTGTGGAC
The DNA here is from genome assembly GCA_963970005.1 of Durusdinium trenchii. Classification (NCBI taxonomy): domain Eukaryota; class Dinophyceae; order Suessiales; family Symbiodiniaceae; genus Durusdinium; species Durusdinium trenchii. The sequence continues at coordinate 1,226,882 of CAXAMN010001669.1, forward strand.
CCCATAGCCACATGACTATGGTGGGACAAACATCACTTCAAACCTACTGACACGTGAACAGAAACATCCCATTGGAACCCACATGTGGGTGTCAAACCACCCCACGCACACACCCCACGTGGCCGGGCACCCTTTACCGTCGCTGCCTCCGATGGCGAGATTGGCGATGCTGAAGAAACGCAAGCCCATGACCTCGCGGCATGGCGAGGTCTGATGGGATTCGTTTCACTCCGACTCAAATCACCTCTTTGTAGGAACGCATCCCAGGAACAAATGACTTCCCTGGAATTGAACTAACGTGGAAATCACCTGTTTGTAGAAGAACATCGTCTTCGCAATAGTCTTCGTTTCCACATTCCATGTTAGCGCGTCGTAATCTGACCAGTTTCCCTCCAAGTGGGGCAGGGCAGGGCAGTGTTTGTTTGCCTCACATTTCTCATGAACCCTCAAGTTTCTCCAAGCGAATGCGGTGCTACGAAGGCGCAGTGTTCATACTTCTGAACACAAAGAGCATCAGCGTGTCCGTCTGACGCCGGGTCGTCGGCTCCCACCTGGCGCAGGTGGACGAAATCGATGATAGCAGGAGGTAGCACCGCCCAACGAGATGGTTTAGCTAGAGACTGGACCTTCTATGCCCTAAATGCATGTAAATGCACTGTTTGAGATCTTCTCAGTGCATCATTCCTTCTCCGGGCCATCTCTTTCCCGTGAGCCCACCAAGCGCCCACGTCAATCGCGCCCTCTTCTGCCCAAGCCACATGAGCTCGATCCGAACGCGGCCTGTGTCGGCGCCATTCGGCGTCCGGTTTTTTCACTTCACCGTGTGAACTTTGGGTCTGGAAGACCACACGTGAGAACCTTCATTGCCCGAGGGAAGACCACCCGTGAGATCTGGTTGAAAGGAAACCGGTGCAGAATTCACGAAGTCGCATTTTTATAGCTTAGATAAGGCGTGGAGTCCTTCCACCAACAAAGTCGTTGGATTGGATCCACTGGAATTACAACGGATTGATCCATCAAGTCTATAGCTATTTGACCATGATTAACTATAACCACTTTGGGTTCGAACTAAAGACCTGCAAGCACTGCTAAGTAAGTTGTCATCCAGAATCCAGAAGCTCGTCATTTAAAATATGCTAGGAATAGCCGCCGTATAGATTCTATCATATACAGTAAATATGTGTATGTATCTATGTGTATAAAACTATATACGTACGTACAGTACAAGAAACTCAAAGCCGGGATTAAACATCTGATGCACGTTTAGACTCTAAAACATCATAAAACATCCAACTTCTAAGAATGGTTGCTTTTTGAGCCCGACTCCCTAGGGATGCCACCATGGAACCACGTCCGAGTAAGTTTTGGCCATCATGTTTTGGGCACGAAAGATCCAACAAGATCATCTCTTACAGGACATCCCAGGAAGGAGGAAAAGGTAGCAACACATATCTCTTCAAGATCCTCGGACAATCGCTTCATTGAATTAACTTGTTGTTGCAACAAACTAAACAAACACTCTAATTCATAGGCGTATGTATTCCCGATCAACCCATCTCACTAGATTCCACACAGCTTGCATACCATCCAACCAACAACAAAGAGACGAACACGGAAAACCAACTAACAAAACAAACACCACATCTTAATAAATAACAACATAGTAATAGCTAGATGAGTAAATATATATATACCCTCCAAATCTAACAGCTATTTTTAACATGTCGGTTGTGATAACAGACCTTTCACGCTTGGCCCTTTTGAGTGAACTCTGTTTTCATCTCTTTTCTACACTGATCATCCACGAGCTCTTGCCCTCCACTTGGAGGATGCCACAAGCCTTAGATCAATCACAATCAGTCTAGATCCCACTTGAAGTCCCAACAAAGCAGGAACTTGTCATGCTAGATCAACATGGCCGATGAAAATAGCCGAGAAACGTTTTGACGCGGTGCTTCATGCTTAGCATACGAAGACGCCCGCATCGAAGGATCCACCTGCTTCGATTGCCAGCATGGGTTCCAGATGATATGCCTTATTTGCAACAAAGGGTTGCAATACGATCACAATCTATTGGTCAATATGAAAATGGGAACGCAGTCCAATCTCCACCATAAATGTCAAAGTTGCTTTTCAGCCACCGCATTCCATCCTCGTCCGTGTATGTGTGCCAAAAGCGCCAGTTGGCACCTGGGCCCAACGCTCGTCCAACGGTTCATTATTTTTCAATTTCAGGGTGTATCGGGGTGTAAATTGTTCTCAAAATCCTGGGATAGCCAGCTCTTGGAGGCCAAGATGCGTGTCAACAAAGCATCATATAGAAGATGAGCCATCATCTTAGTTGGAACACTCAACAAACCCTTAGCGTTAGTAGATCAGATGAGCCATCATCTTAGTTGGAACACTCAACAAACCCTTAGCGTTAGTAGATCAAACTTGATCAACGTGCGTGCAGATCCTTGGGAGTGCACTTGAACACAGGTCGATACTTGCAAACAAGGTTCATGGTACTTGGGGCGCATCAAAAAGGTCTCACGGCCTTGCCTGGCAGCAGTGTTGTTTGCCCAAACAAAGCGTCAATGAACATCAAAAGCATGCAAAACAAATTCATGCGTCGTCGTAAACATCAAGCCTCACAGAAAGAATCTGCAGTGCTTTGTAGGTGTCCAAGAACAACATCCCTTGCTTCCAGATTTGATAGGCATCCAATCTGGTCCTGAACTCATTTAAACTTCCCAGAAGCACCAAAGATTGCAAACTCACATTCATTCTCATGCACATTGATCCAAGAACAATGCACCATGTTCTATATTCATGAAAATTCATATATGATGTTCTTTATGGCAAGTCAAGGCACAATATGCGTCCATTCCTTTCAGATATGTGCTGTACCTCCGCAATGGCTGTCCTCAGCAGCAATGCACTTGCAAGTCGGGACAGGACAAGGGCCAGGGCTCAAGGAATTGCAGCAAAAACATTGCATGAATGAAGAGTGCCAATCATGTGTGCGCTCTTATGATGCAATGCAGGGTCATGCACACTGAGCACATCTCCAACCGATTGTGATTTGGATACAGACCGGACACAACTGCTGCCTGTAGCTCATGGCTCAACCACGACATGATGATTCTCCCATTGAACGCTTTAGCAGTCAAAATGAGGTCCCCCGATTTCTTTTCCACCTCAGATTCGGAAAAGTCTTTGTGAGAATGCGCAGTACGGTGAAATAAAACAAAATCTTGATTTGGAACATACGCGTAATCGATCAAGGTTCCATACGAACAGTAAAAGGAGGTTGGCTATGGTGAAGTTTCATACGCCGGCAGAAACCCACAAAAGATCCATAGGCTGAATCCAACTGGAGTTGAAGCTGACCATTGTAAGCACCAAAATGCTGCAGCTCTTGACACAACATATGCCTTCGCTGCGTAGGAAAAGCTAGTGCCTTGAAATGCCTTGAGGATAATATTGGCCATGACCATGAATTTAACCTATATAATAGAGTGTCCCAAAAAATCAAGGCACTAGCCTGGGAACAAATCAGTTTGACCAGGACTTCAACCTGGAGAACTTCAATCACCACGCTTTGCCTTTGGCTACCTGCAACCTGGTCAATGACAGAGTTGAGGGATCAGGCTCATTGTTGCCCCAAAACTGAGCTGTTTCCGGGTACAGAGGGAAACCAAGAAGAACGTTAACTATTCCAAACTGGGTTTCAGTGCGCCTCCATTCATTGCAAACAGGAGGCCCAATTGTATCGTATGCATGGAACAAATCCGAATACAGGACGGATGAAAGTTGTCCAGCAAAATCAATGGACCTTAGATTCAGCATGCCCGTTGATTGAGCAGAATCATTCATTCAAAAAAACCAAATGCAAGCATGAAATATAGGCCGGTTCTTGGTTCTCAGATCTTAGGATGTGAACAAGAATGCAAGCAAATCTAGCCTTTTGTAAACAAAGATGACTTGCAAATAAGCTACAAAGGTGTTTGTCCTTCAATTGCTGAGACAGGAATGTTTCAACTCCATGACCTTCACGAAGCCATATGGAGTCATTCCCAATATCATAGTATCTCATGCCTGGTGCACCCTCCCCCACTGCCGTGCACCTGAAGCAAATTGACTTTGTAGTGGCCTTCCACGATGCCCGGAAACGGAAGATCTTTCTATGCCATTCCCAGTCCCCACGCAACTCTGTGACGGTGAACTTATCATGCTTCGCCGTGAGCCACTGGCCTGCTACAGCAGATTGGATTGGCCTGCCATCAAGACCTCTGCTAGGATGCAATCCGTGATACGCCCACTGCAGGCTCCACACTACATACCGTAAGATGGTGTTGGTCGACCTGTTTTTGTAAAGCAATGTATCATCTGCGGACCATAGCAGAAATCTGGTGCAACGCACTGTGGCAGGCCTGAACAAAACAAGGTTCATAAATAGTCCAGTAACACGTTCAGTTTTGTATATCGTTGGGAGACGCGCTGCGTCTCCGTACAATCCCAGTGGGTGGTACGTAGCATCGGCAGCGCTGTATCGTGCCCACTCCTCACCACGTTCTCTCGCACTGTTCCAGTAGAAGGCTCTTTCTGACAAGGGAACCTCGAGCTTCACTTCATTAAACAGGTAGGCCAACACCTCATGTGGAAACAACAAGGGTTGTTTCTGAAATGTCACCTGAGTCGGATCCTTCCCATCTTTGATGGGTACATCAACCCAGTGTAGTTCCTCAGCTTTGCAATTTGCATGTTGCAAGTTTCAACATAAACCGGAAATATGTTTGGGGTTTACTTGGGGGGGAACCAATCCCAAGTGCATTCAATGCAGACTCAACTCGAGACCAAGGATGTTGTTTCTTTGAACAGCACTATGCGATTGAATCCAAGTTACCACCCCTGGTAGATCTGTATGCGTCCAGAAGTCCCTGCTGTCGTTGAATCCAGATTTATCACCCAATTTAGCAGACTCAGGATGCGATGCAGATTTTGCCTCCTCAGGTTCCATTGTCATGCATACCCACCACACCCTGGCCAAGCTGTCACCACACGACCAATGAAGCTCAGGCACCTTCACATGAGCTCTAAGCTGCTGCATTGCTCTTCGAGTTGATGAGGCCTGGAATGATGCTCGTGCCATGGCTGCATGCATGAATTTGCATGCAACAGATCAGATGAATTGAGTCAAACCAAAAATATGCAGGTCCATAGTGTTGCCAAGAGGCACCACTGGATACATCATCGATTTGCTTCTGTAGCATAAAAGGTTGTCCATGATCACCACCTGCCCAGGTCGACTTTATGATGAACTTGTTTTGAATGCACCCCCTGTCTATTGATCAGTTTGCATGGCCTCCTTTTGTGCGACTAAAGAAGTCAGAACTGACACTGGCTATTTTCCGCAAGCACCAAACGATCGATCAGCAGTTTCAATGGTTGATCGAAACCCCAAACTCTGGAGTGGCAAGTTCTAAGCCTCTGGTGGGCAGACACACAGGCCCCAAACAAAACAAGATCGATATTTAATTTTGTGACCCATGTTCTTTTAAGGATTGTTATGGATTGTTAAAACTACACCCCGGCCTGCGGCACCTGTGTTGATCTATAGGCCCCCTAAGGCAAACGCCTTTACGCTTGTCCAAACCTAAAGATCCCCACCAAGGATTGAGCGAGCTTCGCCACCCATCCACTCTAGAGATTTATTCTAGATCTACTTCATGTTATTGTTATCCAAAAATACGTTGAAGGTAGAAATGTCCTCGTCAATGAAGGCAGTGTCCTGGAGCGTGGTTTCATCACCAACCTGGCCAAGGGATGATTGGAATTTGATAAATGAATCATGACCAACTAACAATCAAGATTGTACATGTACAAGACAACACACCCCCGATCCAGCTTACAAAGCGCTATGCTATTAAATTTGTGTGATGCGCCTTAGCCTCATCAATCCTCTTCTGAATCTTGGCTCTGTCTTTGGTCAACCGCTGTTGATGGGGTTCAAGTTCCCTGAGGAAAATGTCACCAAGCTTTGAGGACCTGAGAAAGCACCAACAAGCTAATTCTGCTGCAGCCTTGGGGACTTGACGTGATCATCTAAGGTGTTGGCATGTTCGAGGCCTTCCCCTTCAAACTGGCGACTTTCGAGAGGGCAGCATTCAATTTGGAGAGAGCCTCGACAATGCAAGCAGTGGAAATTGTAATAAAATTATGCACAGCAAAAGCAATATTTGGCAACCGCACATGCACAGTGCAGTGGTGGAATCGAACATGTGCATGCATGCATGCATGCATACACACAAATCGGAAAATGCAGCTGGATGGATTATCCGTTGTTGCACACCCAAATACAGATGTGCCTGTGTGCCCCATACCCATGGCCTGCTTTGCTTTTCCCACAGCTTTCCTAAGGCTTTCCTTCTTGTCCTTCTCCTCTTGCTTTTTCTTTTCCTCTTCCTCTTTCTTCTCACGGCGCTTCCGTTGAGCTTCTGTCTCCGGCTTGTCTTTATGATCCTTCTTATTCTTCTTGGCATCCTTCTTCTTGGGCTTAGCTTTCGACTTCTTTTTCTTCTTCTAGCAAAGGTCAATTGCAATTGGACACAGTTAACGAACGTGTTTCAACTTCAACTACTCTACTGGTTTGCAGCTTGCATGAATCTTGAACATGACAGATTGAGCCCAGCCTCGCTTGATGAGCTTTGATCAGCAGAACTGGAAGAAGATTGAGATGACACTGACACAGTGGAAGATGATGACTTTCGCTTTTTCTTTGACTTCTTGTCTTCTTTGCTGCTCTTTGTCTTCTTGCGCTCACGGGACCTGGCACGTGAACGGCTGCGGCTCTTGTCTTCAGCTTGAAACAGCGTAGTCACTACATCATCTTGCTCCGTACTTTCCTCGTCCTCCGTCCACACCAGATATTGCATGATACCCTCAGGGAGTTCAACATATTATATATATACCATATTGCGGGCACGCAGCAGTTGCAGACATCCAACAGAATGCAGCAATCTATTCACTGCAAATGCTCATGCATGTAGATGAAGCCAAGATACTGGACAGCAAGGATGTGGTCGTATCTGCTTCTGCCTGACTGCCTCATCCAGGTTTTCTTTTGCTTCTATGATCATTCGCGCTGTTTCATCTGAGTTGTACTTCAATGCAATCTGTTCTCGTGTTAGCCACTGCCGACAACCCCGGTGACGCAACCGGGTAGTTGAAGACATCTTAAGGTACATGGCGCTTTCCTTCCAGATGCCATTGCACCCTGTCCATTGTTCGAAAAGGATTTGTAATCGCTCAGAGCCTCAAATCGAAGATCGATCAGATGAGACGAGCATCGTGATTTCCATCATGATCCATCGATCGATCTTTCACCATTTCCCAAACTGAAATAAAATAAATTAAACAAACAATTGGTCAAGGGTACATCTGAACGCGCGACGGCCAGCACCACGGATGCAATCAGGCGTTCTCTTGCCTCAATTGGATGAAATATATTAGCTCATATATATCCATCAGATCTATTGTAGAATCACGATAATGCAATCATGCATAGTTCAGATCAAAACAAGACACTCTTGAGCGATCTAGAGAAGCGCATGAACCGCGCGTGGCATGCTTTCCGTAGACGTTCCTTCTCGACAGCATCTGGGTCATTTTGGGGATCATCAGGGTCATCCTCCCCCGAGTCTGATGGTGGAGTTGCTGGTGCGGGTGTGCTTCCGTGCTTCTTTGGTGATCCTTTGCTCTTGGTGATGCACTTAGCATGTTTGCCTGCATCATCCTTGGGTGAAGCGGCTTTCTGTTTTGCTGCTGCCTTGGCGTCTGATGGGGGTGTAGGGATCTCAGTTGTTGCGCCTCGGCGAATACTCTCCTGCACAGCAACAGCGACCTTGGAGTGGCGAGTAGTGTGTTCTACCTTTGCGGGGACAATTTGTTCAACCTTTGCCTTGGCGCTTTTCCCACGAGCAGTACTGGTGTTGGCCTTTGCTGCTGGCTTTGCTTTGGCTGCTGTTCTGATAGGCTGAGAAGAAGTCCCAGGTGGCACTGCGCTGGCTGAGCTGGGGTGTGCAGTCTTCTGTTCAGCTGATGTCTCAGTTCTTGACTTCTTTGGCTTGTGGTTTGGATCCTCCAAAATCGGCCTGCTTTGCACAGCTCTCGAAAGCTTTGGGGCTGAGCTGTCCGAAGGAGGCTCATGCTTGGCGCGTCCTGGTGGTGTTTGCAACTCTGCAGTGGCACGCTTTGCCATCGCTGCTGCTTCAGGTGTTGAAGCTGGGACCGTGCTGGCTTCACTGTTGCCTCCGCGCACACATTGTCGTGAAACAAGCACTAGCTAGATAGATTGCATTCTCAGCCGCACCTCTTCCATATATTTTTGGTGTTGCCATACGACGAAGCCGTTTGCGCTGGTCCCTCGATCGATCCAAGTGTTTTGAACTCGTTAGCATCACCGTAAGAACACATAAGCTAAGTGTATATTTGCGTGCTAATGCTAACGTGGTAACATAAATCAACACGCAGTCTTTGCTATCCATGGCTCTGGGACGGATCTCGGTGATCGCCATCAGGGGGGTCGACTTGCTCTGCGCCAGCTGCATCAAGTGCCGCGATACGTTTTGCGCGTACCAGCGCTCTGTCAAGAGCACTTTGCACATCACACATGATTGGCGCGTGCGCGACCGCCACTTCTACCTTCCAAACCCTCTAGAGCACACAGATCCATGACAAAGCGCATCCGGTACTGTCAGGAACAGGAACGTGAACGAAGCGTGTCGTTTTTTTTCTCACATGATCCATTATCAGTTCAAACATACAAAAAATAGTGGAAAAAGTGGTGAAATCGGTTCACGGCTAAAAATGTCGCTTCACGGATAAGAATGGCGTTTCACGCATCTTTCACGCACCTTTCACGCTTCTTTCACGCTCCTGTTTTTTCTAGAACAGTGTTGCACAGCCTCAGCACACTTTAAACACAGTGCACGCACAGCCTCTAAGGTATTGGACGTTCTGGGAGACCCTTTTCTCCCATGGATCGACCGATTGATTGCGCAAGTCTTGATCTCAGCTTGCAAGCATCAATTTAGCAGACATCAGTCCACATATGTTAGTCACACACGCTGACCAAATGTCGTTGAATTAATTTGGTCAAGACCAGGAAGGGTTAGCATTTACAACAACGCTAAGGTAGTTTGATTGATAAATTATTTATAAAGTGAAAACACCTGCCTGTAGTCCTTCCTGCTGACTTGTACACAAAATAACAGTTAGTCAACTTCCAGTCCCACACTCATGATTGGAACAAAGCGGTATTCCTGCTTCTCCATCACCAAGAACTCTCTCAAAGGATTGAGAGATGCATGCCTCCACTTGTAGGGCCCCTGCATGGTGAAATCGAAAGGTTCCTCATGTTCCTCATGAGGAAAAAACATGTGCACCACTATGCGGACCATGTCCATGACCCCTTCCCACAAAAAGAATCAGCCTGGAAGATTGGATCGGTGATTGCGCCAAGGTCCTTCGCGAAGCTCTTCACACAGGAGTCGAGGGTCAGGGATTTGCTGCTCTCTTCCTGGGGGGAGGGCGCCACGGACCAGCTTGATCTAGTAAAGCTGTTTAAAAAGCCCCCCTCAAACCACTGCGATCTAGGTTCCAGGAATTTCTGGTGCAAAGAAGCCACCTTTTGGCCATATCTCTTAGGGTAGATAGCACTTCTCCGCATGGCCGGCCCCCCTGACCTCACTGGGTCAATCAAAGCACATATATTAGATGTACTCTACAGCAACACGTCTGAGCAACAGACACACTAGTCTTTCCTGTTTTGGAAATCCTCTTAATAACCATCTTCAGGAGCTGTTGATTCCTTTTGGATCGTTCCCGGACACGACGTGAAATTTTCTTCTTCAGTCGCCCCATCCAAGGACTTAGTTCAGGTCATGAAATGGACATGCTGGTGCCGGTACCCAGTTGCAATTGTTGATGCACTGTTGAAACACTAAGTGCACAGCGCAATCCCAAACACCCTTGTAGGCTTCAAAAAGTCATGGCCGTAGGTGCCCATAGCACTAAGTTCACAGCTACTCTGCCACTTCAGATCCAGAAACCATCACACAACTGTTCAAGAAGTGTGTCCCGTGTGTCCTATTTTCAGGACAAGGTACAATGATACCTTTCGCCATTGAAAGAGTTTCTCTGACACTTTTTGGAGGTAGGTGATGTACGGGAATGCATCCATCACAGATGATGATGGTTGTTCAATGACAAAGTAGCAGGCTCGAACCATAGCAACCAGAAGAAGGATTGCCATGCGGCAGGTTATCCTGAGATTGAATTCAACTCAACTGGTTTGTTCAATGGCCTGAAGCAAGCATGAAGCAACGAATTCAAGGGTTGCCCGGCAAGGAGCTGGTTTGCTTGCTTCACGTATTCACGAAGGCTGCAATTCCCGAAAGGTTTGGAACGGGTGCGTCCATGTGTGTAGGCATTGATGTACACGAAGGAGCTACATGGAGGCCCCGCATGAATAAGCCCATGAGGGCGTAGTTTCAAAATGAGGGTGAGGGCCCTCATAAAGCCTGGCCTAAGCCAACAATTCAAAACCCAAAAATGAGGATCACTCTTGCCCCAACAGTTGAGGGTTGGACGTTGTGAGGATGTCACCTGCCTCATCCTGTAACTCCTTGTCAAAGGTCGCCCTGGGCCGGGGAGACGCATGCAAGAAAATACAGTAGCAAATCTGAGACATCCTGAGACCAGTACACCCGCAACGAAGGATCAGCATCGAAATTCCCTAGGTCCACCGCAATCATTCTTATAAAAAGGGGGATTTAGACTCTAGACAACACACTGCTAAGTGTTTGACTGAAGCCTTCTGCAACGGAGCAGTGGCCAGCAAATAGATCAACAGCTGACAGATCCTAGGGGTGAAGATTTGTGCAGCCCCCCCCCCCACCAGCTTATCTCAAAGTCCATACTGGGTTTCAGACACGTGCTCCACCAAGGTTTTGAGCAATATAATCAATGGCATGAAGCCTCAATCAATGAAGGATGTTGGGGTCCTTTCCACTACACTTAGGGAGCCA
>CAXAMN010001669.1:1240341-1253632 GCA_963970005.1 Durusdinium trenchii
TCCTTCTCTTCCTCCTTCTTTTCCTCCTTCTCTTCCTCCTTCTTTTCATCCTGCTCTTCCTCCTTCTTTTCATCCTGCTCTTCAGCCTCACAGAAGACTTGAGACTCTTCAGGAACCTGGGAGTCGTTCAGCAGATCGACCTGACTACCATGAAGCAGCTGCGGCTCGTTTACAGGATCCTCTTCCACGAGCTCATCAATCTCCTCTGGCTTTTCCTCTTCTCCCATGTCTTCCGGGGCCAAGCCACCGTCAAATTCCAAAGTCTCCACGTTGTCAGGATGGCCTGACGCAGGATTTCCCACAGGGAATAAACCTGATTGTCAATTACAATTCACACACAAGTCTGAACGCAGGCCTGAAGCTTTTGGATCCGGTTTCTCGATCTTGTTAGATAGATCAAACTCCTGCTTGCAACTTTCAAAAAATTATTTGCAAATTGGATCAAACCAGTTTCTCCTTCGACACTGATCTCCCCCTTGTCGCCAGCTTCTTGCCGTCAGCAGTGAGCTGTCCCTCCATCTGCAGTACAGGGCCAGGGGAGAAAGATAAACATGTGCACCCTGTACAGCAACAAATGCAATGTGCCTCCAATTTCCTTTTGACAACTTCCTTGATTTGCGCCATGAAGCTCTTTGAAGATCTGACATCAAACCAAAACTTTCAATCCGGTTCATAGGTTGAAAACACAGATAACCCACCTGGCACTTGGATTCTTCTGGAAACGTGTCAAAGCATAGCTCATAAAGGCCCTTTGCACCCCAGATTCCACTGTAGCCCAAGCCTCAGCCAGAGTGTTGGTTGCGCGGCAATGTTTTGATTGGTCACCTGAGTTGATAAAATCTTATTTGTGCACAATCTTGGGCCAAATCACAACATGGGCCGCATGGTCTGCAAACTTGTTCAAATTGAAATGTTCGCTTGCCCAAACCAGGGCTTCCTTGATTTGACGCAGGCACACGGATCGATATATACAAACGGTACGATCTGCAAAACATTGCTATCATATAAAAAATATGCACGCATGCGCATGTATGAGTTTTTTCCTATCTTGGGTCCAAGATACCAGGAATTCCTTTTCAGATGGGAGAGCATGAGCAAAACTGGCCAGAAATTGGATGGCGAAGGATGCATTCTCTTCATGCTCCAGCTGCCCAGGTTCAGGGTTGGTCAACACAACATGAAGGGAAGCACGAAACAAACATGGTCCAATACCAGAACCCCCCCTGCCTCAACTTCTTGAATGTTCTCCTTTCTTGAGAACCGGATCATGAAGGCAAAAGGCGGTACCTCATCTGGTGGAGTATACTTGCTTGAGTTAAGTATTTATAGCGTAGCCCATTGCATGCACTGCATATATATGAATTATAGTCGGGGGGGCTGTTCCATCACCATCCTTGAGACCCTTCCTTTGCCTCAGTATCTTCCGGCGTTGTTTGATGAACCCATCATCTTCAAGGATGTCGGAGTAGAAGGCCTATACACGCATCATGTGCATGCATGTGGGTCCATGTGTGCGTGCACAAAGTTGAATGTGATTTCGGACTGCACGCGGCCTTGAGGTGCGCAACTCGATCACCAGCCATGAGCGCAAGCTGGAAAAAGCCAGCAGTGGTGGGCGCACTGGTTCACTTCGGGCCAGGAAAGAAGGTTAAAAAATCCAAGGGTAAGGAGATCTTGATAGTGATTCAATGACCACTCAAGATCTTGCCCTATATTGTCAAATTTGATAGAAGGGGAAAACACGGTATAATTACAATGTTTCACCATTTGCCAATATAGGGAAAGATCAACTTGAAACTTGGCCCATGGGTCCTCTCTTTGCAAGAGACAGCTGGTGCCTCCATCTGCCATAGCAAAGATTCGATCTTCATTGTCCTCGTGCAATCCTCAAGAACGCGCGCGGGGATCCCCAGGAACCCTCGAGCAAAGAATATCTACCACATACATTGTAAGATGTTTCTCAGGGCACTGCTCTTCCGTAAAGCTTTTCGCATAGCGACGTGGATCAACCTCAGGATCCTCAACAAACAAGGGGAGAAATCATAGCCCCATGGATTACAAGAGAGCATATATAGCGATCAAACATTGCAGCCCCAGCTTCAATCACTGATCTTCGGTCTTCTCATAATCCATGGGGCACAGCGAAAAGTCGAAGCGTGGATGGAGGCACGATCACAAAGAACTGACAATGGGTTGGTTGGGTTGGGATTCTTTGATAATATTAGTCTGAAATGATCATTGTTGGATTGCTTCACCAACAATGCCTCATGAAGATCCTTGGAAAAATGGCCGTTCACGCATAAGAATGGCTGTCCCACAACCACCCTGATAAAAATGTCGGTCGACCTATAGGGTATATATATCATTTACTGTATAATACTGTATATATATATATGAACTATGTGTTAAACAAAAAAACGGCCTGGCCTTCCGACTCTGTGGACCCGGTGGAGCCCGAGGGACCCAACTGGAGCTCCTGGGAAGCCCAACCGAGCGGCGACAAGACGCGGCAGGTGCTGGTGTTAACACCACGGCAGGTGCCATGGGGGCTTGAAACGGTGTTCATGGTGTTAGTCCAAGTATTGATACGACAATATGAGAAATGCGTGTGAGGGGGGCAAACTTTTGGGCTCATCCAGGGCCTCTTGAAGCAAAATATTTAAAACAAAAACAGCAACAACAAGATCCAGTCCCTAGTTCCGGACAGTGGCCAAACCCAGAAACTGGTTGCAAAATACTCCACCAAACCTGTGAAAGCGGGCTGGCGCTCCTCCACTTTCCGTTCCTCTGCATCCATCGGTGGGATCGGCAACTCGGCATAGCCCAGGAACCTTGGTGCGCTTTCTCGGTCCTCGGGCGGCCTCTGAGAGCGAGGTATGTCCCATTTCCACATAGTTCAAGTGCACAAACCCGCCACTGAGAGCATGGCAATTGGAACATAAGAAATCTGATTTCCATGGTCTGTTCGTGTGATCACTGTTTGTTTTCGAGCAAATGCACAGCTGGTGCGGCCCATGACTTAAGCGCAATGGACCTTCCAGCAAGAGAGCTGTTCCAGTGTATCTTGTGATCTGTCCTACTTTAGATCGTTTGGATCCTTCGGCTACACTCAGGTATAGTATATATAGCCGGTATGCGTGTATATATATATATATATAGCGTATATAACTATATAGTCTTCTGGAAAATCACAGCAAGGCAAATCCCAAATTCCTAGGCCACACAGCTGCATCGAGCGCATCAGCACTTTCAATAGTATAGCAGCTTAGCAGTATCGCAAAAGCAGCCACGAATACCACCACCGTTCTCGGCAGAAACACACAAAAACACAACAAAAAAACACAAACATCCTCTTCCGAATCCATCCGGCACCGTGTGGAACTCATGCAGCCGGCGCCACTCATCTTGTTTCCTTCCTTGCAGAACCCCATAGATGGTGACTTCCAAAGCATAGTCCGACTGATCAGGAGAGGTGGGAAGCGAAAACCAAAACCTGGGCGAACGCAGCGCGGTTTGGCGCCGAACTGCCACCAACAGGTGCGACGTGTGTGTGTGTGTGACTGCGTGTTGAGGTGACGGATTCCTGAACAAACCACTACGTATATACTGGATATTTACACGTGAGTCCATGTAGATTGTAGAATCTGAGGTCCCACCGCCAAGAAATGAATCAATCACAAAAGAAGCCTGAGCAAACCTTGGAACTTGGAACTTCAAACACTACGTGTTTTTGAGAACCCTTCCACTCTGAGTACTCATATCGATGAGTGGGTCAAATAAACTGAGTTGGCTGATGGCTGTTGTACAGTATAGATTGATTGATCTGTGAACCACTGCGAGGTGCGGTTCCTGGCCACTGCACTCGTCGGGGTGCTACAAAAATGTCTGTTCCAACAGCCAACAGTTTTGATAGGCGGCTGAACTTCAGAAACTCTTTCATTTTGAGAGAGGAAGCTCCCAAGCTCCGTTCTGAAACTCTCTGTCTCTTTCCCATTCGGCTCCACCACGCCCCAGCTCTACACGTCCAAGCAGCTCCTCGCGCCAGCAGGGGTGTCGCGTCTTCCGCACGGGGTGCGTGCAGCGCCGGAGCGTCCAAAACGCGGCGCCCGCGTCCATGCGGTGTCCGCCGCCGGCATCCGCACGCTCGGTGCGGCGGAGGCACAGCACGGCCTTGGGCGAAAAGCTGATACACAGTCATCGAGATGAAATTTGGAATCAACTTGCATTTTTTTTGGTTGTCAACTTGGAGGATTTAGGCTGGGCCTTCAACACGAGAGGTAGTTCAGTTTTTAATTTAGAAAATGTATACATTCATGAATCTATAACATAAACTATAGTTATATACAATATATTTATGTACTACTTCTTGAAATGTCGTGTGGATCCGTGTCCAAGCATAGTGTCCTCCAGGGAAGCGCCACAAGGCAGTGGTTTTGCGATGAACATGAACATTGGACCATGTGCGGGTCAGCAGAATATCCTGGAAAAATAGAACACATAAATTAGTCCGGTACGGTAGTACGGTAAGGATACCCCTATTGTTTCCGTTCAATCATATGATGGATGGATGGATGGATGGATGGATGGATGGATGGATGGATGGATGGATGGATGTGGATATGGATATGGATGTGGATGTGGATATGGATATGGATATGGATTCATGGGTGGAAGCACAAATGGAGGCTCGGCAGGCAATTGACCAACAGGGATTGTGCTTTCAAGGCAGAAGGTAATCTTGCTACACATCGCTACAAGGGGCGAGGTTGCCGCAACCAACCATCGGTTCCCAGCCTATCCAGAGTCTAGCAGTTATGAGGTTTTTGATATGGGGCTATCTGTGATCGTTTGGTGAACTTTAAGCCTCCAAAGAAACACAGCAACTATACCCAGCAAACGGAACATCAACTATTTATGTATGTCTATATGTATAGTAACAAAATAGTACTAAGTTATATCAATGATATATATATATATACACACATATTCTTGTCGACACATCTCCAAACAAAGCTCGATCTTTTGCTTCACCCAGCTTAGACTTAATCCAATCAGACCTTGCTAAAATGGGCCACCTTCAGCACCCACAATCAATCAGTAGGACATTGACCCAAGGAACGAGGCTCGTTAGGCACCGACTTCTTCGTGGATCGATCCGAGGCTGTCGCCGGTCCCCCGGTCGCCCGTCCCAGTGGCGTAAGGATCCGAGTGCACAGCACCTTGTGAGAAGATCTGCACCTGCATAGCAGCAAGGAGCTCAAATGGCACTCCGAACGTGAAACGAGTGAACTCATGCCAAGCACTCAACTCTCGATGTGTATGGCATACTTGTGAACATTGGGGTAGCTTAAGAGGTCAATGCGTCTAAATATATATACAATACCTCAAGTGTCTGGGTATCATATCGATCATGGATATGTAAAAATATATATATATATGGATATGGATGGATATGGCATGTCTGACAGTATACTACACTCCCCAAGCGATCAGGTCTTTGAGGTCTTTGACCTTTCCGATGGTTTCCTCCATTGAAGACAGACCCACTAGCTCGCAAACCCGACAAACACCCATCGACCTATTTAGTATCAACGATACCGACTCGTACGACTATACCATCGACCCACTGGCTGAAGGGCCGTTCTGGCTGCAAGCTATAGATAGCAGTGATGGATCTCTGTCAGTTGATCTCAAAGGTTCTTAAAACCACACCAGGATTTCTTTCACGTGAATTCAACTCTTCAAAACTCCAAGTGAACATCCACCCTGGCTTAAACGTTCCGTTCACTTAGACGTTCCATTCCTACCTCACGGTGTCTTCTGCGCGTGTCGAGACCGTCTGCCTGGAAGGGTCGCAAGTCCCGTGCGCCCAAGCAGCGCACCCGCAAGCGCCCCGGCACGGGCTTCGGCGGAGCCCGGCCCCGAACGGTCCGAGGAAAGGCCCGGCTCGCCTCGTTTCAGGCGAGGCGTAGGATGGTAGAAGTGCGGGGGATGCTGAGTGTTGGTAGCTCTAGTTGGATAGTTGAAGTATGTTGAAGTTGTTATGTTCTTCTTGCTGAAACCATTTATAATGTCTTCGTGCTCAAAAAGATCATGAGGTGAACCCCACTGCACGCAAGGATGATTCAGCGGACAATACAGTAATGGTTTCTGAATGCTCTCCGATGCATCCCCAAACCAAAAGAATGGTGAAATGAAGCATCAATCCCAAACACACCAATATATATATATATATATTTATACACCTACATTGACCCCTTTTCAAACACACCAATGTATGTGCATATGCCAGTCATATGGAGTGTCTAGAAATGAACACCATTTCTGTACTCCTATCCAAATCGAGCCCGCCCGATCCACATCCCCGATCCGCCGGCCTCCACACGTGATGGCGATCCAGGAACTCGCTGCGAAGGTGTCAGCAACGGATCCAACAAGGTCACGCGCTTCCCGTCCGGCATGGCCCGGTTTCAGCTGCGGCCGGTTTGGCACAGTTGTTTGGACCAAGGGAAGGCCTCAAGTAGATGTCATGGACTTTAGCCTTTATGTCAAGCAACAGTTCCCATGTCCGGATGGAGGCAGGACCTTGTGTTTTACACAACAATCGTGGCAATGCTCAAGTACAATCTTCGGACTGGTTCAGTGGTTCTTAAAATATCTTAAAACTATATATATATATCGTATATTTTATATATTGTATTAATTTATACATACTATATATACACTCATCAGAAGTGAAGCGAGTCTAACGGGCAACTCAACTACTTTCCCTATATCTCAGGGCCTAATTGCCTAGCTGGGATGCCAAAGCAAAAGGGTATAGCAAAGATGACTAAGTTGTATGGAGCTGGGTTGTAAGACACTCAAGTGTTCTGGTGTTTCGGTGCTGCAAAGACTTTGTGTTGAGGCTCGGCTTGGACTGTTAGATGATTGAACTTCTCCAACAGAGAGGAGTCCATTTCCATGCCAAAACATTCAATCACGATGCTTGACCCTGATGGGCCTAGACATTGCGAACATCTCTTCATCACGAGGGATTGCATATAGTTAGTATATATATATATTATGTTATGCAGGCCATGTATACACGCTGAATGATGAAATAAAAACAACCAATTCCTACACGAGGAACGCTGTCTTCAAGAAAAACAAACGATTCCAACTGGAGAGCAAGACAGTTTCTGGGCCTACTGGACAATGACCCTGCTAGGTAGGAGATAGCTCTTCAACAAGCTTAGAGGTTTTTTCTAAAACCTGACATCGGGAAGCATTGCAGTGAAGATTCTCTTGCAAGCAACATAGCTCATTAAGTTGGGCTGTGACTAAGGCGTCAAGGTGTTAGGTGGGCCGTTGTGGCAAGGAAGTTCTGATTTCTCACCTCCACACTTCTTCGTCCCGATTGGGCAAAGCCTCTGGTGCGAATCCCACACAGGGTGCCCCTAACTTAAATCAAGTCTAAGTCAGCGAAGAAAACACATTGTCCAGGAGTTCCAAAAGAGTGGAACTTAAGTTCTAAGGGTGGCCAGTGGCAACCCTATCCTCAATTAGGCATTCCTTTGGAATCACTGGTGGCTGAATGTTGAACGAACACATCAACTGCAATCAACAGCGCATACTTGTGGTGGTTGGGTGTGCAAAGTCTGCGACGGAATCCGGAAGCAATTTTTCATTTGAGAACATTGCAAAGCAGGAGAAGCGCAAGAGAGCTGTACATGCGAGGACTGATCGAAGGACGCGATGTGAGGATTAAAATTTGCCCTTCATACAAGCCACCTAATTTAATTGTTGCTCAACACGCCTGCGCACCGGCTGCGAACCCCGAAACCCACTGTTTCTTTCACTGGAAAACTATGAAGACATCACATCCTATCACATCCTAACCTGCGAGTTCCTGGGTCTTATTTGCGGATACATTTCTCCGCTGTTGCTACCAGCCAACGGTTTCCAAGACAAGTCCCGCTCAACAATGATTGCAAATCCTTTCCACCCAAGAATCACGATCTTTTCAGCAAATCAGCCCCCGGCCACTGTTTGTTTCCCACTGCAGTCCGGAGCCCTTTAAATCACACCTAGGCTTGCGTGCTGCTTTCGCAGTGAGCCCTTCCGCGCACACCGTGCGTCCCGAACGATCAAGCCTGCAATGGACGCCGCTTCGGCGAAATCGCGCCGCTTCGGCGCATTCGCTCCTAGGACGCTACTAGGAGCAAAGGGCATCGCTACTAGGAGCAATGACCGCTACTAGGAGCTTTTTCGGAGACCGAGCGAAAGTTGGACCCTGTATCGGCGCCGACTGGCGTTGCGGGGTTGAGCCGTTGGTGAACTCCCTCGGACAAACCTTTCTGCGCGCTTGATGGTCTAACCTCCTGGTACTTTGACTGACGCATTAATGTTGTATCCTCAACAATCAAGGAGGACGGAAAAATTCAACGTTTCCTATTGATTTGATTTGATTTAGTACGTTAATTACAGTAATCCACCACAGCTGCTACTGCTACTACTGCTACTGCTACTGCTACTACTGCTGCTACTGCTGCAACTGCAACTGCAACTGCTACTACTGCTACTACTACAACAACTACTAATACTACTACAACTACTACTACTGCTACTGCTACTGCTACTCCTACTCCTACTACTACTACTACTACTACTACTACTACTTCTGACTATAGCACTCTTTCTATGCAAACCCTCAATCGTTCGCAAAAAGGTGGGGGTATTTGATTCTTTAAGATCGCTCTTCAGACCCATCGACGTCCTCATCAGGCGGTGGGTCGTCTTTTCGCTCAGCGGTCGGTCCGAGCTCGCTCATTCTTGGCGGGGACCGGGCGGGTGGATCTGTGTTCTTGATTTTGGCAGTCGCAGTTGCGAGGGTTCTGATTGAAGGAGCCATTGGAAGGCCATTAGCTGCGGAAGGCTCTGACAAAACCACAGCCAGTTTCAAGAAAAGCATTCTTTTGTACATGTTGTTATTAGCGATGATTGCTTCTGACTGGCCTAAATGGTGTCGAACAAACATGGGAGTTTTGGCAACCTACCATGTGAGTTTGCAGAGATTGCGCCCATGTTCATACTTTGCACATGACTTGAATGAACAACGTCAACATCGCAGAATCTTCTGCCACATCAGCATGGGCTTGGAGGCCCAACAAACAGAAGCGTCGCGGTCGGAAAACTCATAGCAGCAAAGAAAAAGGTACGATCTGCTGCAAGAAAGGTATGACCACTGCCCGAGTCCTAAGGTCCTATCCACCTCGACATATATCTGGGCAAAAGTAGCATATTCCCTCTACAGTTCAAACATACACTGACAAGACCCATCATTTGAGCAGAATACACAAAAGTAATGCCGTCATCATTTGCCCAAATCTATACGGTTGCTGTACAGCTGTGAAACAACACTTGCGCAATCACGCACAAACGACGATGCCTGAGCAGGCACAAAGACAAGAATCTGTGAGATTCTTGACAACCTGAATATCATGAAAGGAATTAACATATTTACCCACAAAAGGTCAGTTTGACTACATATTTGCATATACTAAATCAATAAAACAAAACAAACATGTACTGTCTATCCCTAACTTAGGTGGCATGGCCAGTGGAATGGGCCATTCACAAACTCAAGCCCTACTTGGTCAATTCAACACTGACTACACTCGCTGGAGTCATCATGGAAGTGGATGGCATGGCCCCTTGGATGACAATTTTCCTCTACAATTTGGTGATTGATGATTCCACGTTGTACAGTTGATTTTTATTGGTACAAATTCCACGGCAGAGTCATCAGCAAGCAGCAGGGGGTTGTTCCCCAGCACGAACCCCACAAAAACACATGTACAAATCCACGTGCAATTCGACCACGCACCCGCATCCGCAAGTCACGAGCTGACGCTACCAGTGACCAGCGCCGAGTGATTCCCCTGTCAAAGAATTCGAGCAGGGATATTCCAAACCGATTCCAACCCCAAATGCATTGCAATCCCCAAGGATGCATTTTGCAGTTTGTCCAAGAACAATACCTGAAAAAGATTGAACAGTGATTAGAATCATGCAAATATATCAATTTAACTATGATGGCGTTCAGGTGGGGGCTGGGGTGATGTTGATGCTGCCGAGTTACCACTAGAAGTTGATATGGTGTGTCAAGGCCCATGTTCATCCCAGTGTATTTCATTCGATTAGGTATCGTTCCGCTTCTGTGTGGTTTTCTTGTACATGACAAGACTATGACTATGACAAACAAATACAAACAGCACCTTGCTTGTTCCCGATGTTCAAGCTTCTGGGACCTCTAGGCGAACAAAACTGATTCGAGGCAACTGTACTTAGTTGTTTATTTGTTATTTTTGTCCTCCTTATTTACAGAGACGTTTGCTCAATATCGAGCACAATCATCAAAAAAAACACACACACAAAACCAAACCGGGTCTCAAACCAAACACCAAGGAGTCCTTCATGTGCCTGATGACTTTTCTCAGCAAAGATCGATGTGGGTCACCTTGGAATCGTGTATATAATTGGATGCAGACTCACACCAAATCTCCTGAAAAATGGGTTAGTACTTCTTTTAATAATCCAAATAGAGTCATGGTTCTCTCCGTTTTTTTTCGTGTCATCGATCGCATGAGGATGGGCTCGCAGCCATGCCCCGTTGGTCTCACCCCCCGGGCGGGTTTCGACTGCCGGTGCGTCGCCGACGTGACGTCAGGTCGGAGGTCATTGGAACAAAGAAAAACCAATGCAAACAATGTGAATGTGTTGCGTTGGTTTGCAAACATAATATCGCATCGGTTGGTGTTGATTCATTGTGTGTTCTTTTTTTAACATGTTTACTATATTGTTGATTGGTCCCCTTGTGGGTCCCGAAGACTGCTGGACTCGCCAGAATTGATGACTGTACAAGTGGTTGACCATAACTAATATATATATATGCTGTGCCCAGACCCGACAACAGGTGTCGTCTGCAGCAGCCAACGGTCACCACACCAAAGTGGCAAATCTATCATATATATAATATATGCAAGTATATATAATCAAGTATATATATATTATAGAATTTCAATCAGCAGCCCATCGCAAAACACCTTTTTGTATTGTGCTGGGCTGAAGTCCTGCCACGTTGGGCATCCCGGCTGATGGCCAAGCGAATGACTGCAATCGCAAATCACATACCGCATGGCGATGCGGGGTACTACTGGGACACCGTGCTGACAGCCAGACCCTCTGGGTCCAAAGTCATCGCATGACCTCTGGATGGAGGTATCCTGGTGCAAGGTCCTGGTATCGACTTGAAGCTATTCACATTGTTCGAACACCTCTGGTCCGTTCTTCTTTTTTCCTTGCATCAGAGTCCGTCGCGTCGCTGTGGTGGCGGGAGGACCCCGTCCAGGTTCACTCCTCAGCTGAGGAGCTCCACCTCAAAGACCAAATTGGCATTGGGAGGAATGGCCGGGGGAGCGCCGCTGCGACCATAGCCCAGCTTGGCGGGGACCAGCCTTGGCCAACAAGAGGCGAGAGAGAGGCTGCTGGGACTCAACGGGAAAAAACCGTTTGATCAAAACAGCGTAAGCCTAGCACTGTGATGAAGAGCTGGTGAAGTATGACTCGGTAATGCACTAGATGCAAGCAAAGAACAATCTGCGCTTCTCGCCCCGCAGCATGCCTTTCCTCAAGTCGTGTTGGAAATGAGCGTCCGTGGGCCGATGGTGGTTTTGACACAAATCAACGAACGTCGAGCATCATCAAATGAACGACGTGGAGAGGGGGCCACATGTCTTTTCCAAATTCAGGGTGCGTGGATGTGCATGGTATAGCTAAGTGGAAGCCCTGCAAAATGCGGGCTATAATATATGTTGCAGTGATGGTTATATATCCTTTGGCCATTGTGGGGAAGAAACACCAACCAGTTCAGACAACGTCATGATGCCTAAATGAAGGAATAATAAAGGTTAAAGGTTCGGAACATGCTGTCATCATACTGTTTTGCTTCAAACAACAGTTTATGCAGCATGCATGTGTTCATAGAGTTGTCGTTGTCCTCTTTTTACGCCCCGGTGTGAAATTGACTGCACACACCCCAGCTCCCAGCGCGCGGGATTCTATGGAAAAGGGAAAGGGTTTTATTAATGCGTTTCAACATCAATCAATATTCACAACTTTTGTCCAGCCAGTGTATAGACCGCAAACATGTTGCAATCTGCAAACATGTCCAACTCTTCCAAACACAAGCTCCACACCAAAATTGTTAATTAGTCAAGCGGGTTTGCGAAACAACTACGACCAGGACTTCCTTTTTGACGCCCCAATCATAAGTAGAAGCCTAGACTACCCCAAACCACCCTAAACACTTCTGGTTTTCCCAAATGACCCCAGCTCCCAACAAATTCACTTCACCCATCAATACCCACGGCTGGACGACCAAGGGGCACTCCTTCATCCCAGCCTTGGATGACCTCGCCCATGCCCAAGCGGAAGTCCTGAGGGATCAAAGGAGTGACCGGGCCGTTGAAGTCCTATCATATGCACTTGTTTCTAATAGCTTCTTGTTACTACTAGTAAGGCACCTGTTACTAGTAGCGATGCACTTGTTACTAATAGCTTCTTGCTCCTAGTAGCGATGCACTTGTTTCTAATATGGCTGTGGGTCATGGCACACCTTGACCTACATGCGAAGGTCGTTCGCTGCATGGTGGATTGGTCGGGGTCCAGGTGGGTCACGACCCAGTCGGAGCATCGATCGTGCCCGTCCATCGTGGCGGGTCGGGCATGGCTTGCGGGTCCTGTGACATGGAATACAACAAAAAAAACTGATCGGCTTATAGTGGAGCGCCTTGACTTGCCAAGGACTGGATGAAAGGTCACTGGCTTGTCGAGAGTCGAGAGTCTGGCTGAAAGGTCACAACACGAGGTTTCACTCCCAACAATCGGTTTGACTTTTTGGCATCTAGTAACAAGAAGCTACTAGTAACAAAGGGCATCGCTACTAGTAGCAAGAAGCTACTAGGAGCTCCTGGCATTACTACTAGGAACAACTAGACGACGAGTGGCCCGAAAGCATTTTTCATCACGTAGGAAATCAGAGTGCGAGTTATCCGGTAAGTGTGTAGTGAGAAGTGTTAAGTCGAGTGAGTTGAGGTAGTGTGTGGGTTTCTGTGCGTGTGTCTATGTCCGTGTGGAAACGAGTCTGCGTATGTGTGCGTTCGTGGAAGTTGAGGGAGTGTGTGGGTGTTTGTGTGCGATGCGGCCTCCCAAACCCCCCACCGGCGGCCAAGCGGTGACAGCCCAGCTC
>CAXAMN010001669.1:1268123-1305007 GCA_963970005.1 Durusdinium trenchii
TGTGGTTGTGATTGCGCTGGTGCTTGTGTTTGTGAATGTGTGTTTGCGGATGTGTCTGTGGCTGTGATTGTGTTTGTGGTTGTGTGCTTTTAGCTGTGTGTGTGATTGTGTTTGTGGTTGTGATTGTGCTGGTGCTTGTGATTGTGTGTTTGTGGATGTGCTTGGGGTTGAGTTGTGGTTGTGTGTTTGTGATGGTACTTGTGTGTGTGTTGTGGTTGTATGCTTGTGATTGTGTGATTGTGCTTGTGTGTTTGTGGATGTGTGTGTGTGGTTGTGTGTTTTCGTGATTGTGTTTTTTGGTTGTGCTTGTGATTGCGCGTTTGTGGTTGTGTGCTGGTTGCGGTCCGTCGGGGAACACTGCCAGCCGGAACTCGCGGTTGAGGTCCGGCGGGGAACACTGCCAGCCGGAACTCGCGGTTGAGGTCCGGCGGGGAACACTGCCAAGCGGACCTCGCGGTTGAGGTCCGGCGGGAACAGTGCCAAGCGGACCTCGCGGTTGAGGTCCGGCGGGGAACACTGCCATCCTGCACTTGCGGTTGAGGTCCGGCGGGGAACACTGCCATCCTGCACTTGCGGTTGAGGTCCGGTGGGGAACACTGCCATCCGGAGCTGGCGGCTGAGGATGACGCGGAGGAGGAGAAGGCGGAGGAGGCAGCGGCGGAGGATGGCGGCCGACATAAAATCTATACAAAAACCTCACCTGACAGGTGGGGAAAAACTCAATGCGTATCCTATGTAGTTAGAGCCGGATTCGGAAACTAATCGGTCGGAGTCTGAAACTAGGGTTCTGAAACTGGGGTTCTGGAACTAGGGTTCTGAAACTTGGATTCTGAAACTGGTATTATTCTGAAACTGGGGTTCTGAAACTAGCATTCTGAAACTGGGGTTCTGAAACTAGGACTCTAAAACTGGGGTTCTGAAACTTGTGTTCTGAGACTGGAAAGTCAGATTCTGCAACTGGGATTCTGAAACTGGAAAGTCAGATTCTGAAACTGGTATTCTGCAACTGGTGATCTCCACATTGCCACAGCGTGTGTGCCGGTGACATTATCTTCGAAGCGCATCCAAAACCAACGTCATTAGCCCCCCACCCAACCCCCCCACCCCCCAATCCCTCCCCGTGTCCCCATCGTGTGATCTCGAAATCACGCCAACCCCCTCATCATTCACAAAGTTGCGGAATCCTAGTGAGGGAATCCACAATGTTGCGGAATCCTAGTTGCGGAATCCTGACAGTTGCGGAATCCTATAAGTTGCGGAATCCTAGTACGGAATCCTAGATGCGGAATCCCAGTTGCGGAATCCTGCGCAGTTGCGGAACTCGACTTTATCCTATCCTATGTTCTTGTTCCTGGGGCCCCAACTGGAGGATCCAGTATCCTCCCGCGCCAGCATAGGCGACTCGAACGGATCTCCCGCCATGGCAAGATCAAGTGTCCCGGGCTTTCAAGGATAGCATGCAGAAATGAACAATTTTAATGAGTAATGGTGTTCAGTGCGTATCTAAGGATGATTTTACA
This sequence comes from Durusdinium trenchii, assembly GCA_963970005.1. Lineage (NCBI taxonomy): Eukaryota > Dinophyceae > Suessiales > Symbiodiniaceae > Durusdinium > Durusdinium trenchii. The sequence continues at coordinate 1,269,644 of CAXAMN010001669.1, forward strand.
ACCGTGCTGCCGTCTCCAAATACGTTGCTGGGGAGCTGAAATACGCACACTAAGAGATACTAAGACCCTGGCAACCAGGGCTTACCATTTTAGGCTTTAAGCTTCAAGCAGTATGACCCAACATGGAGTACAAGGCTTGCTGTACAATCTACAGTTGGGCCAAAACATAGTGGATGAGCACTTCTGTTTCTTGCAAGCAGCTCCAGCCCAGTTTCCTGCTCTGACTTTTCTTAACCTGATTGGGACAACCAAATAGCACGGCTGGGGGAGTCCTAGGATATATATATAAATATTTATGTATATGCCTCTTCCACCAGCAATACAGCCTCACTGCAAAAGAGTTTACTAGCCTTAGCCTTCGGCTGTCTTTGGCTTGTTGACTGCCGAAGGGCCTGAGGAAGCTATTACATTCCGATGGGTCTTGCAATGAGACAATCGGTCTTGCAAGCAGGCTCCGATGACTGGCCTTGGTTCCTACCCTTGATAATCCTCGAATAGTAATATAGCTGCAATATGGTTGTGTTTTTGTTGTAATTCATCAACACAACATCGTGAGAAAACCAAGAACCTGTTTGGCTTGCGGATTCCCATGTTCCAGGTGGGGATAACAATAAAGTTGAAGGAGTTGCATGTTCATGGTCAAAGCCTTTACCGATCATCTGACTTCGTGAGTGGCAAAAGCACAAACGATCACGCAAAGCTTGCTTGATGTGGCTGCCGTTTTCTCCAATGGCTGAGATCTCGAGCCACACGGAAACGCGTGGATTCTCCCAATATCTACAGTAATGTACAAAGTGATGCGCAACTCGGGAAACAACAGTTGCAAAATGGCTTTGCGGTGTTTTGACTCGGGAGATCCTTTTAAAACACATCCAGCAAGTCGGAGTGTGGCAACTGCTTAACCACATTATCCCTTAAGCTTCTTTGAGGACACCAGGTAGGCTTGAACACACCCATTTGGGCTTCCTGACATTAGAGTACGGTACGGTAGGGCACTACCTGTGCAAACTGCTAAACCGTCACCTGTCATCCTTCCCCGTGACTCGACAGCTCCACTCAGAGGTTCTGCATGAGGTCCACGACCGCTAAGCGCGACCTTGCGGTGGCCAAAAGCCACGGAAACCAGGCGTTCTTTTGAAAAAACGCCTTGGAGCTGCCATCTACAAAACAGAGATTCCCCCATGAAAGGGTGACTCCTTTGACACCGTTTAACACGGTTTCTGTCTATCTTGTTGAACAGCTGCAGTATGCGTCCGAACTGTATACGGCGCTCGTGGACGAGTCTTGACATGACCCATAATTGCTCTGCGTTACAGTGGCAGTTCTCAGGCGTTCCATCTCATCTTTCGTATGTCCTTAAGTGCTTCGTTTTGCTTCAGTTGCTTTTTCAACATGTCGGACCAAGTTTCGCATGTCGACCCCCAAAAACGCACGCATCGACGTCTTTTTTTTGCCGGAAATCCATCCATCTAGGCGTTCCCACAAGTCATGGCCCAAGCGAGCCAATGAGCTGGACAACTGCGGTGTGAGCCACATGTATCCTGCGGTGGCAACGATGACCCGTTGTGTCCCACACCCGTCAGAGGACATCAAGACATCAAGACAAACAAGCAAAGCAACGTCAAACAAGCTTGATATAAGAGATGAGATGGTGTTGATGCCATGTTCGTCATTTGGAAATCATTGTTCCGAACAACACTTGAGCATATCGAGTATATAAACAATATAACCATATTGAAGCCACCAATCAATATGCAAAACGTCGCACAGGAGATCTAGGCTTCGAGAAACCCCTTTAGCACACCCTTCCGTGTCACACGCTGGTTCAAGGACCTGAGGAGCATGCAGAAATGGATTGCATGCAGCTGCATCAATACCTGAGGCTTCCTCTTGGCCTTTTGACGTCAGGTCAGAACGGAATCCACAGAATCAGCATATAGATCAGACTGGCACCACTCAGCCGGGCTCCTGTGAAAGAGAGGTGCGGGAACTTCCGGCCGCAATTCCCCCTCACACGGGCGGAAGAGAGCAAGACCGTCTCCGTCCCGTCAAAGGTGTCGTTCACCCGGAGCAAACGTGCAGTTCTAGCGCAAGCCACATGTTTTTGTAGCCATGTTGCTGGGAGGATGTAAAAAACAGTGGTGTATCTAGTGTGGTCCAGGATATCTTGAACCTCAACATGACTCACATGGAAGTCGTGGCTTTAGTAGTGAACTACCAACTAATTTCATAGGCAACTGGAAGACTACCATTCAACTAATTTCTGGGCTGTGTATATAATTGATTCATGCGCAATGTGCAGTGTTGCCGATGATCTAAACATATTCTTAAAATGCGAGAGCAGTAGTGACTTCTCAACTGATCGTAAGCCGATGATGATGCAGTACCAAACTCATGAAGAATCCACGGCCACTTAAAGTCCTGTCATTAAGGAATCGGGGTTTAAGGTGATTCTAAGGTAGACAGGTTGAGTCACTAAGTTGCTTCATTGGACATAGTTCGACTGACAATCTACCAGTGTTTAGGGTGCAGAGTTCAAAAACCTGTACTCCCGGTTGAACCGCCTAGTTGGGAGTTGGAACTTGACCCAACCCCAAATCATGTCATGTGTTCTTTGTGGCCTCTACCTGTTCAAACTCCAAGCCTCAACCACTGAGGAAGTCCCACTGTGTTATATGTTTGGGATATCCCAATCTGATAGCAAAGGATGTTCCATGATTTTCCCCTCAGCAGCACGGAAGGCAAAGTCAAAGTACATGGCTGCCAACCCATCCAGTCACTGTAGCCATATTTACAATTTCATGAGTTACCCAGCTTATGCTACACCTATTCGATCGCAAGGAACCAATACCATATTATCTATATAGTAATCACAGAATCTACAAAATTTTAAACACATACAAAACCACACGGTGTTGAGCTCTTGGAAATGGAAGTGGAAGGGTAGGTGACACCGGTCACGCCACGGGACAGCAGTTTCCGTCCTTTCCTCCAAGCGGCCATCGGTGACAGCAGTCACAGCAACTAAAGCCACCCAGCTCTTCTTGATGCATGTGGTGCATCTCCTGGCCCGGAAAGGGCGCGGCGGAATGGGCACGTGGTCAATACACCCACGTCAGCGACTGCTGGCGATACTACCAGCCACTGCTGGTGTGGAGTCCACAGTGCACCTCAAAGACCATCAAAGACCCATATGGAAACAGTCAAAATGGACTAGTGGACCAAAAGATTATCATTTCCAACACAATGCCCTTTTGAGGGAAGTGATTGATTATAAGTTTCAACTGGAAAGAAATGGAGAGATGCTGATCCAGAGCTCTTCAGACTTAGTCTCCCACCTCTGACACATCACAGTGTACAGTGTTACAGTGTTCTGCAAGTGTCCGGGCTTCCTGCAATGCAAAAAATATTTATATATATGCATGCTACAGGCACGCTACACTTCCACTTTGGGGGTCCCCAACAGAACACCAATCTCTATGCATCGTTGACTGCGCTGGGAAAGAAACAGGGATTCACAAAACACCAACCTCTATATATACATTGATTCAATCTCGCTGGGTTTGGTGTGTGTGTGTGTCCACCCCTGGGCAAAGGGTTTCCTTCCACCGTTTCACCCACCTTTTACCCACAGATTCAACCGCAGGGGGGCAAGGCCTCCGGCGACAAACCTTGCCCAACGAAGCTAAGTCGCTGGAGGGGAAGCACCAAAGGACGCTTTGGTGTGTACCTGCCACAACTTTTGCAAAAGCTGTCCAATCCGCCTTGTTTGATTCATGGTGGTTGCATGTTTCCTCCCATAAACCCTTTCCCCGCAGCTGAGCTCGTCACCGCATCACCCCCAGAGTACGCCTTATTGAAAAAATTCAATAAGAACCTCTAGTTTCAATATATAGTCACAACCCATTTCAATAAATTGGTGCTTTTTATTGAAATATAGTTTAGACTCTGTTTCAATAAAAATTATTGAAATGCAAGTCATTTCAATAAGGTCTGTTTCAATAAGAAGAGTTCTTTTTAAGCATGTTTGCTTGCTACCTTTCTTCAAGGCTTGAGGGCTCTTTGGCCTGCTACATTTGCTACCTTTATTCAAGGCTCAACCTTATTTGCAAGGCTTTACCCTTTGCAGGGCTTCAATCCTCAAACTCAGTTTCTGCATCCAAGCCATGGCCCATGCTCCTCAGATGCATGCCAAGGCGAAATCTCCAGGCCACCCTTGCTGGCACCATGTGTCCTGGTGTTCCATTCAAACAAGAATGGCCAAGAGCAGCCATGTAGCCTACCATGGTCTCACCATGGTAGGTGGAGACAAAGCGAGGGTTCAAGTAGGCAGCCTGAGATGGAAGATGGCAAGTCAAGTGACATTTGTGGATGGTGTTCCACATGAGGAGTTTGTCCTGGATTGTCAGCTTGCTGCACTTGGCAAAGTGGAGCATGCACAAGTCAGTCACCTGCTGAAACTTTTTAGAAGCCTTGGCAGACAAATGCATGCCACTCTCTTCCATGATGGTGTACATGGACTCAAGATTCTGGAGGCATAGGAGCCTGTGGCGGGTGTATGGCCTGTCTTCTCTGAGGGTCTGCTTGCATATGTCCAAGAAGCATGGAACCATGTATCTGATTTGCCTGGCTTTGAACCCTGATAATTCAGGGAAGCTCTTGTATTTCTCTGCAGGATTGCAAAAGCTGCTCATCTTCAGGTGCTTGATGCGGTTGCTTGAATCTATTGCCTGCTCCTCATATTGCACCTGCAGCCTCGTGTAGACTTCTTTCAATCTTTCCTCTTGGGTTGATCCTGGGATCTCTTTTCTTATGATCCAATCGAAAAGACAGTTTGCACAGGCCTGTGAAGACACACCTTCTTCTAGGATATGAAGAACATCATAATGGAAAGTGTATCCATTGATGCCTGGCACTCCAGCCAATGGGTGATCAGTTGGGCAACTGTTTTTGTGATCTCTCAAAGTGCCCCTCCAAAGTGCACCAGGTCGGTAATCATTGTGTGGGGTGCCCCCTTTATTGGCCAGGCAGCTAAAGCAACATTGAAAATGTGAAGATCCTGGCAGCCTCAGCTCATTCTGGTAGAAATCTCCTTCCCCAGTATGCCACACAGACCTTGGCTGTGCAGTGGAGTTCCAGCAGTCCTTGACCTTGGTGACCTGTCAGGCCAAGCTCTCCCCATATGGTCCTTCTCAGGATGTTTGCCATGGAAGAGGTGTGTGAGGCTCCAAGTGACAATGTTCCAGAGCTGCTCCATTGTGTCCTTCTCCTTGACCTCTGATTTGCTCATAGCTGATTTGGGCATGACAGCTATGAGAAGCTGTGATCTGCTCACATTGGCATCTGACAGCAGTGACCTCATCGACAATACCATCAAACTGTCATATCTTTGGAATGAGCCTGCATCCCCATGTAGCAGCAATGGTAGGAACCTTGATGTCCCTTCCTGGACAGATGGGTTTGCAAACACACACATTCAATGCCTACAAACACACAGGTGCAACTGAGGCTCTATCTTGGCAGGGTTGAACTTCAATTTTGGATCATTTTCCAAATGATCTTGCCAAAATGTAGCCAGTTTGCTGAAGCCACTGACTTGCTCCTGGCCTTCTAGCCAGGCAAACAGTTCATGAGGCAAAAACAGTGCCACACTTTTCAATTCAACTTCCCATTCATTTGGTTTCTTCACCAGGCATGGGATCTCTGCAAAATATGGATTGGGAAATGTGATCTGTTCAGATTGACAATACTTTGTCACCATTTGACTTGCGCAGTGGTTGCTGGACCTGCCATGGTTCCCCAGAGCTGCCAGCTCTGAGATGCCTGTGCCTGTGGCTCCAGACTTTGATGCAGCCATGGCAATGGCTTGGACTGATGGGCCCTTGGCTGGACAGGCTAAACATGAGACACATTCTCAAACCTCAAGAAGGCTTAGCAAACATTTTCATAGTTCCAAGAAACAGACATCCCTTGTGCATAGTGCTCCAGCAAACAGATTGCTAGTGGTGACATTTCTTCTTCTGGTTCAGGTGCAGGTTCTTCCTTCTTTCTCTTCCATTTAGACATTCTCAGAAAAAGCACTTGCTCAAGACAATACCCTTTTTCAGGGCTACCCTTTTGCAGGGCTTTATGCAAACTTGAGCCAAAGAGTTGCTCCAAACAAAGCACCCTCCACCCAAGCATGTGACATTGTTGTTTCCACATTCTGCTTGCCCTGTTGCAAACCTTTTCCAGCATCTTGGCCACTGTCATGAAGAAAGCCCTTTCTCAGGGCTACCCTTTTTCAGGGCTACCCTTTTTCAGTGAACATGCTCACATGGCCTTTGCTTTTTTGATGGCAACAGCACCATCAAACAATACATCCTTTGCTGCTTCTAGACTCACCTTGTTGCCCAACTTGCTGAGCTTTTCCAACCTTGCAATCACCTTGCTCAGGATGTCTCTGTGCTCCTTTGGAACGTCTGTTTTGACCTTCTTGGTCAGCGCAAGCATCCTTTTCACTCTTGTGCTGGCTTCTTCCTTGGCCATCTTCTTGCTGCCAACCTCTGAGAGGACTTCTGCTTCATCTTTGCCTTTGCTTTTCTTTTCATTGCAGCTGGACCCAGCATTGCCACTTTCATGGTCACCTGGCCTGTCCTCCAAGGCCAGTGGCTCCTTCCTCTTGTTCTTGGTTGACAACAAGGCTGCCAAGGCCTGGCTTGCCTCATTCTGCTCATGCCCAGGCCCAGGCTCAAAAAGCCCTTTAGCCCTGACCTCCATCCATTGTGAGGCCTCTAGCTTGCCCTTGGCATCAGCTGTATGCTCATGCTTGGACTCCTCCTTTTCATAGGCAACTTCTTGCTCCAGGCCAAACTGCCACTCATCAGTCCTTTGGGTCTTTCTGGACTGGGATGGTTCCCTTTCTGACCTGGGAATGCAAGGCCAAAAGGTTGCAACATCATGAGGCTTCAGGCTGCAGTTTCATGTGGCCAAGTTGCTCTGCGCATGGCTTCATGTAGCCCATACCTCTGCAAAATGGTTGCTAGAGGAACCCATTCCTTCTTCTGCTTGGTGCCTCAGAGAAAAACATGCTTTAAAGCAGTGGCCAGCACACAATTCAGAAATTCAAAGAATTCTGGCAAGGTGCCAGAGGTCTTTGACAGGGAAATGATTTCCTTCTGGTATTGCTCTGACCTCTTCAGGTCTTTGTTCTTCAGGTAGCATTCCAAAAGCTTTTTTTTGTGCTGGTCAGAACCTTTCCCCTTACAATGCTTTTCCCAGACTGCATCAGCAGCTGGGTCCCTCATTGCCTGTCTGGCTGCTGAGAACCTCTGCCAGAGGCTTTCCCTCTGCTGCTTGCTTAATGAGTCCAGAAACTGGTGGATGTTTTGGTTGCCCTTCTTTGTAAACTGGTCCATCTTCTCTTCCAGCGACATCCCCTTCTCTTCTGGCAGGGGCAGATTGGGGGTGGAGCTGGCAGGCTTTTTCATTGGCTTGACATTTTTTGAACCCTCCTCATCCTTCTTCTTTTTCAAGATACCCTTCCTCAGGGCAGGTCCCTTTTTCAGGGCTTTCATGGCTTTCATTGCAAGCCCAAGGCTTTTTGCAAACAAAATTACAAATCCCTAGCCAACCTTCTGTGCCAAAAAGCTTTGGCTCAAAAAACGCAAACAAACACACAGGCTCATATGAGCTCATATGAGCTCATATGAGGCTACCTTGGCCTCATATGAGCTCATATGAGGTTAGTTGGCTCCCTTGCTTTGATCACTAAAAATATAAATCTGACAAACCCATACCTTTTGCTTACCTGTGTGCTGTGGCCACTGCTCAGGCACCCCTTTTTTTCCACAGGCTGTGCACTGTGCAGTGCAGGCTTTGCTGCTGGAAACCCTTTCCCAGGGCCAAATCATGCGCTCACCCTTTCTCAGGGCTGACCCTTTTTGCTGGAAACCACCTTTCCCAGGGCCACATCATGTGTTCACCCTTTCTCAGGGCTGACCCTTTTTTCAGGGCTTGCCCTTTTCAGGGCTCATTTGGGCACCTTTTTTCTTGGCTTGCCATTCCTTGCAACTTCCACCCAAGTTTGGCCTTCAGCTTCTGCAGTTTGGCCTTTGTCTTTGGTCTGCTTGGGCTCATCTGCAGCCTTGGGTTGAATGGCTTTGCCATTCCCTTTTCCTTTGCCCTTGCCAGGGCCAGGCTTGGCTTTGGGCCTTTGTGTCTCAAAGTAGCCTGGCAAACAATGGGAACAATGGAAAACACAGCCATCAATCCAACAAGAAAAAGCCACACCCACAGCAGGACAACTGATGACAAACACTCAGTACATAGGCAGTCCTTCTGGTGTTGAAGAGCTACTGGTGCCACTTGCACTGGCCTGGCTGCTGTGGGAAGACTCTGCTGCCCTCTTCCCACCTGAAAGCAGCAAGTCTAAAACATGCAAACACAAGCTCAGCCCCCCTTGCAAAGCACCAGCAGTCCTTGGGCAGCTTGGGAGTGGTCAGGTTGCTGCCCTTCCTGCCTCACACCTCCTGCCAAGCAAAACCATAACCAAAATTTGCAAGGGAACACAATTCTTTGACAGCCAAAAGCTCCTGGGTACCACATTGTCCAGGAGGGCTGGTTGTGGTAGGTGCTGGCTGTTGGCACTTCTGCTGGTCTTGCCTCTGTGCTTCTTAGCATTTCTGCCGCTGGTTGTTGGTAGTACTGCCAACCCTGTTGCTGTGGCATTTGCTGTTGCCACAGCTGGTACTGCTGTTGGTGGAACTGCCATTGCCAGTAAGCAGCCTTCTCTTCTGCTTCCTTTTTTGCCCTCAAGCACTCTTGTTTTTCTTGCTCTTCTCTGGCCCTTCTTTCCAACCTGTTGTACCTGCTCTGGCCCATGGCAGCCAACCTGAGCATCTGCTTCTTTTCTTCTGTCATCTCCTCACCCCTCTCCAAGGCTTGTGCCTCCAGCTGTTGGAGGAGTGATTTCTCTCTTCTGGAGCCATTGGGCCCATAAGCAACCCACCACTGGTCATTCTTGTTCCACTTACCCTTCCAGCCCAATGTGGGTTGTTGTGGGTGCGCCAGCCATCTTCCTCTTCTCTTTTGCTTCTGCTGTCTTCAGGTGAAGAAGATCTGTCCCAATCTGCATCATCAGCCATGACCCTTTCTCAGGGCTTACCTTTTTGCAAGGCTTCCTGGGGTTGAACCCTTTACAAAACCCTGTGTCCAGGGCCAGCTGCTGCTTGAGCAAAGGCTTTGGCGCACACACACAAACTGTTACTCTTGTACCACAAAGCTATAGCTTGAGGTCTTCCAAATTCAAAACCAAATCAATCACCAAACTCAATTTTGTACACTGCACTCTTAGCTGCAAGCAGACCATTTTTCAAGGCCATTCCCTTTCCCAGGGCATGAAGTGCAGCACCCCCTCTCTTGTTCAGGGTCATACCATTTTTCAGCGCTATTCCCTTTCTCAAGGACATAGTGCCCTTTTTCAGGGCTATACACTTTCTCAGTGCACTAGGGCAATGTCTTTTCAAGGTTTCAGTAGACACACTTCATTTCTTATATTTTGCAAACAGTTTGCCCCTCTCAGCCAACACAGACCTTTTAGTTGCACCTTCCTGTTTGCAAGCAGGGAGCAAAAGCCCCATCACCCTTCTGTGGCCTTTTGTCAAGGCTGATGCTTGGTTGGTGGTGCATGCAACCACAAGCTTCAGGCTGGTGCCAGGCCCTCCAGCCCTGTGTTGGATGTAGGATTGTGATTTCCCACCACCCAAGACCAAAGAGGACTGCTCCAAGGGGTCATCCAATCCTCCATCACTCTTCTTAGTGGAGCTTGCCTTTGTGGCAGGCTTCTTTTCTGTTTGTGCTGCTGGCCTCTTGAGTGGTTTGCCTGCCTGGTTTCTCCAGTCCTTCTTTAGCACTGGTGGTGGTGACTCAAGCAAAGAGTCACCAAATTCTTCCAGGGCGGAACTCTCACCACCATCAGTGCTAAAATCAGTGTCCTCCTGTCCTGAAACAGATGCAGCCACCATTGCAGGGAAGCCTTTGCTGTCTGTAGTGATCTCAGTGTCTGTCTTCTTGAGGACCTTCATAGGAGGAGCTGCCCTTACAGGCCTGACATCAATCACCATGGCCACAGCTTGGTCATCTAGGCGTGAGCAAAACTTTGCCCATGCCTTTTCATCTTTGGTGACTCTTCTCCAGTGGTTCAACAAAATGCCTATTTGGTCAGCTGCTTTGCCTGCAAGGACATGTTGCTCACCAGACCAGTGACACAGCAATTCTTTTCCAAACTTGTTGCTCATGGCAGTGAGGCTTTGCCTCAAAAACCTGTACTCTATTTTGAAGCTTGGCTCCACAGTGCCCAAGCATTTCAGAAGCTGGCTTGTTTTCACCAATGATCTGCTGGACTCTGCCTGCTGCACAGATAAACTGTGGTATTCATGCAGGTTGAGTGCCTGCCTGATGCCCACCTTCCTTATGTATGAATCCAAACAATCATCCAACGTCTCTTGAGATACTTCAGGGAAGCTTTCCCTGACATGTGGCCTTGAATTTCCTCCACCTTTTTTCCTTTTCCTCAGGGCTGGCTTCATTAAAGACATCTGGCCCTTTCACAGGGCTCACCCTTTTGCAGGGCACACCTTTTTTCCCAAAGCTTTTTGTGCACAGAATTCAGGATGCACCCATAGAAGCCAAAACAGGCTTGCATGACAAGCACACATTGCACAATGCAACTGCTTTCCTTCATGTTGCTCCACCCAGCCTTCCTCACACGGAATTTCCTTTTTTTGCTGGCTTTTGCCATTGCTTCAGACACACCTTTTCTCAAGGCAATGCCTTTCCCCAAGGCTTCACCTTTCTTCAAGGCTTCCCCTCCACCCTGTCCCCAACCATGTGGAGTGTGAAGACTGAGACTCTGAGACTGAGTGGAGTGTGAAGACAGACTCTGAGACTGTGTTGGAGTGTGAGTGAGAATGGTGGAGTGAGACTCTCAGACTGGTACTCTCTTTCATCTCCACAGTCTGAAGCCATGGGTTTGGAAGCCATCTCTCCATGGTCTCTGGCACATGTAGCACCTGATTTGCAAATTACCCATGTAGAATTGGCCCAATTTTTGGGCCCACACCCACCCAACACAGCCATCTGTGGCACACTGCACATAATGCCACCAGTAAGGCCTGAAGGTTGTCAGACCATCCAAGGGATCCAGCTCAAGCATCCTCCACCTTTTTTCCAAGGCTGCACTTCTTCAGTGCTTTCCACTCCTTCCTCCAGAGGTAGCTTGGGCCAAGAAAAAGCAGCCAAAAACCAGGCAGACATGCTCAATCCCCTGTGTAAATTCTGGGTATTGGTGAGCAAGCATGTTGCATGGCCTTATTGGTTTGTATTTCTTTTCAATAATCTTATTGAAATGTGTTTCAATAGTCTTATTGAAACATTTCAATAATCTTATTGAAACACATTTCAATAAGATTATTGAAATGTTTCAATAAAACCAATGTTTCAATAGTGTGATCACAAACCAATAACTTTATTGAATCTTTTCAATAAGGCGTACTTAGGGCCTGTACAGATCGATTTTGCGACCACTTGGAAACAATTTTCAACAATACATTTGCGCCGACTTTTCCACCTTGCGGTTCTTCGCCTTTCTTCTCATCGTGGTAACTGAGTTAACTGAATACAATTGTCAGAGTGTGTTTCGCTCAGCCGTCCCACTCGGGTGCTGAGTGTGACCCCCGTCATTGGGGCGCTGTCTCATCGTGCAAGCACTAACTGACCTTGCCACTTCCCACAGGAATCCCACAGGAAGTCACCTACACAACCACCGAATTAACTGCCACCACGGCCGCCGGGCCTCACCACGGGAACTGACAGTGTTGCAGCATTTGCTTTGTTCTGTTTGACGGCTAAGTATTCACATGTGCATGTGCTGCTAAGTATTCACAGGCCGGACAAATTAATTGTGCATTTTTCCCCCCTCCCTACCCCTGGGCCTCCTTTGCTACCCCACCCGCTACTCGGGAAACAGAAGGAAATCGCACTCAACACACTTGTGTGTTGGTGCCTTTCCTTCTGTTTCTCCTAGCCTATTGCTAGCTACCCGGGCGGTTTAAGACAAATGTCCCGCTCGCGCACTACTTTCATTTAACTAAGTGGGCCTCGTAACTACCCCTATCTTTCTTTCTTGCCCTCTTAGTCTGCGTTTGTTTTGTTTGCTTTGTCTGTCTTTCTAAGGCTTTTTAGGTGGCTATTAGTTTTTTGCAGCGCCAATATTGGCGCTTTCTGTACAAAGCTCCACCTTGAACCACCCACTTAGCCAACGAACACTTCCACTAAGCCTGCCACCGCTTTTTGAAAAAAGCGCCGCTGACGGCGACCTGTGTGTGTCCACCCCTGGGCAAAGGATTTCCTTCCACCGTTTCACCCACCTTTTACCCACAGATTCAACCGCAGGGGGGGCAAGGCCTCCGGCGACAAACCTTGCCCAACGAAGCTAAGTCGCTGGAGGGGAAGCACCAAAGGACGCTTTGGTGTGTACCTGCCACAACTTTTGCAAAAGCTGTCCAATCCGCCTTGTTTGATTCATGGTGGTTGCATGTTTCCTCCCATAAACCTTTTCCCCGCAGCTGAGCTCGTCACCGCATCACCTGTACAGATCGATTTTGCGACCACTTGGAAACAATTTTCAACAATACATTTGCGCCGACTTTTCCACCTTGCGGTTCTTCGCCTTTCTTCTCATCGTGGTAACTGAGTTAACTGAATACAATTGTCAGTGTGTCACACTCTGTTTCCAAGAGTTTTTCAACACGCAGGGGCACTGAGCACTCCTTGGCAAACTCAGTGCAACGAAGCTATGCCTTGGAGTGGGAAGCACGGATTGATCACCCGTGTACCTGCGACAATTTGGAACTGTTGAACACGCTGTCCAATTTTGCTGTTTGATTCCATGGTGGTTTCATGCTACTCCCCACAAACCCTTTTTCCACCTGATGTGCAGCCGCGCTGATCGATCTGCAGTCACGGAAAACACCTTGTTCAACCTTTCAAATGAACTGACTCTCTCGCCATGCCGGGCCGTTCTCTCACCATTTTCGACCTGGGACTTGAGTTAACTGCAAACCCATTATCAAAGTGTGTGTGTGTGTGTCAAGACCTGTCTCTAAGGTTTCTGCATTCCATGTGTAATTTGAATAATTCACTTCGAGTGGAGCATCGAGTACAAGCAGAAGGCCGGAGCCAGGTGGGGGATCTCCGGCCAATGAAGACACCCCCCACCTGGGTGAAAACGTGCCTGCGTTTTTCCAATTTAAATGCTTAATCAAGCTCTAAAGTGCTAATGCAAGATGAAAACAATGTTGAAACATCTCCAAATTTCCGGACTTCGCCTTTCCGTTCTGCATTTTTGAGTCAAGGTCTAGTTGCACTAAAGGGGAAATCAATGTTGAAACATCTCCAAATTTCAGGACTCCATCGCCTTTCCGTTCTGCATTTTTGAGTCAAGGTCTATTTGCACTAAAGGGGGACTTCGTCAACTGATCCAGCTCTTGCGAGCAAAGTTCTAAGTGTGTGTGTGTCTGTGTGGGTGGGTGTTGCTCACCGAAAAATCCCTGAAGAATCACGAACCGCCTCGTCCCGTCTCGCGCCTCGTCCGCCTTTTCATCCTCCGAGTCGTCCGAGTCGGAAGTCTTCCAGTCCTCCAAGTCGCGAAGAGGAGCGAAGGCGTGAGGAGCAGAGCGTGTTGCCCCTACCACAAATAGATACAACATCTAATCTACTGCTGCAACAAAATCTAATCTAGTGGTCTAAGGAAAGTGAAAGACTACAGCACATTCAGATTGAATATGTTGCAGCACGTGTGGCACGTATTATTCCATGATATTCCATGTAGATCCTCATGGGTAAGGATTCTTGGCCTTAACATGTCTTAACAACATTAGAGCGCATTTGGGGGTCCGTGTGAGTGCCTCAAATTCAGAATCCTTGGAACTCCACTTAATTTCATGCCAGCCCGGTTAAGGTAGGAATCCTGGGCCCATGGTCTGCACCCTCACACTCCAGCGTTGTCAGGTTTGCCTCGGACCTGGAGCTGAAGGTATGAGAAACTTTGGCGCTGAGCCCCCACTCCGTTCCAGTACAACTTCACCCGCAATCCCACAACGAGGAACTTGCCGATTGGACGAAAAAAACCTTCCGCCTATTGGTGGATTTTTGGCAGGTCCGTTCTGGACGACCCTCGAAGCGAGGAGATTGCCCTGACGGAAGCGAGGAGATAGCCAAAGGGGAGGTCCTTATGATCCAGGATGTTTTTGGCTTCGACACACCCACTTCGACACAGTTTGAAACGACTCAGAACAATCACACGGTGCCCGGGGTCCTTGGCAGCACCACACCTGAGACTCACTGAAATATGAAGTAACTTTAAAGAATCACTGAGATGATTTTTTTTGAAATAGCGTTTCTGCAAAACATTGCAACACTTTATGTTGATTCTTTTGGTGCTTAGTGCTCGTATGGGCACGCCCTTCCTTCAACATGGTTCGGGTGCCAGTTATGTCAACCAAGTTGCCTTGCACTACTGACATATTATGTTTCTGGTCACGTGTTTCTGGTTCTGTTTCTTGCCAAAGCAACAACCACAACAACCATCACCACCAACAACAACCAAAACAGCAACAACCACAACAACCACAGCCACAACACCAATACCAACCACAAAAAAGTGGCACTACACCCACCACCACCAGCACCACCGCCACCACCACCACAACATCACCAACACTCTCACCTTTTTGCCTCTGCCGCCTGCCGCTGGGCCTGCTGGCCCGCTGTTCGGCGTAAACCCCTAAAATATCCATTCGGTCCTTTGGAACTCTTCGGTCCTCTGAGCCTCCCCAGACTCAAACGAGGCGACTTCAGACCGACAACATCATCAAAAGCTTCAACAACCTGTCTTGACAGGCCACCAGGGAAACACACGGTCAAAGGCGACAACACGGTCGAGAAACGCCCTCTTCCGGCCGCCCCACCAAAATAGCGAGACTCGCCAAATAACAAATATGTTTTTGTTGTAGCAAGGTGCAACACCGCTAGTTTTGAAGGGAACCCAATATGTAGCCTAAATCAACCCAATATGTAGTTAGTGGGTGAAAGTCTTAGACTCTTTGATATGATATGTTCCCTCAACAAATGTTTAACTGGTTAACTTAACTGCTGCTAATTATTGGATGCAAAAGAGATGTTGTCTTACCTGAGATGTTGTCCCCAAGTTTTTTTTTCACACCTATCCCTCCTGGGCTTCCCAACATGATCTCCTCCTCATCCAAGTGAGGCCTCACCTTCAAGATAGTTCATTCTGCAAGGCAACACAACATAGGACAAACGAATGTATAAGCTCATCAATCATTGCCAGTTGACGACTAAATCACAATTGTTGATCCCATGTCACAGAGACTAGACATCACCAGCCATAGCAATACACATTCAACTTTAACCCCCTTGATTTTTGTGGTCAAGCAACAGTTTCAAACACTCGCGCACAATGTCCATCTTCCAATTGAGGTTAGCCGATTTTGCAGGTCTGTGTCAACTGGAGGACGTGCTTCCTTTAGGACAGAAACCAATAAAAGGACTTTCAATAACTACATGATATATACCATAAAGCATATAATTAATCATAATTAGCAAGAACCTCTAGTCAGAACCTCTCCTCCTCCAGTCCTTCCTCCTTCCCCCAATACCCCCCCTGCCATCTGATGCGCGAAGGTCTCAGGAAGCCTATTCTTCACCACCCAAAGCGTCCTGCGGTCGATGCGTCAATGGTGCGGTCGATTGTCACCGGCCCGGGAAGGACGTGGATGAGGGAAATGTGAAGACATCGAAGCATTGTCTACTGAATTTCGGTGGTGGGTCCACTGGATATATATACATACACAATATCCCCGTGGGGATTTCCATACCTACCTGTCCCCCCCCAATTTATAGCACTTAACTTGCAGGGTTGGGTTTGGGGGGGGGGCAGGGTTACTCTATAAAATGTCATTTTCATGAGCCTGCATACACACTGAGACCTATAAAATCAATACGATTATGGAAACAACCTGACATCCTTAGCTCACAGGACAGCCAAATGAAGTCACTATAGAATGGGGTGCACAGGTCCACAACATGCTAGTACAGCAACAACAGATTTATAAAAACTTGGCGCCAGAGCGTCTTGGCCCTTTGAATTTATAGCAATTTTTTGTTTGAACAGTCAACTCAAAGAAATCGGAAAGACGCCAAACGGAACAAAGACACGAGCCTGCAAGCGATTCAAACCAAGCAGTGATTCCGTTTACAGCAGGATTTTCATTTAGAGCAGGTATTTGATGTTATAGCCCTTGTGAGTTGACTGGTTCCAGCAGAATCCAAGTTTGGATTTCCTGTCCTTGAAAGCTCCCAGCCTTCCAGAATTCCTGGAACCTCACATCCAGGCAATCCAAATATTCAGATTTTGGTTTTGGAATTTTGGGGTGAGAGGTTCTGTTGAGACCCGTGTCCTTCCTGCAAAGCTGAATTTATAGCCATGCTAGGAGCTAGATTATAGGAAATTCTTGGGATCTGAGGGGGAGAAGAAAGATGTTCCAGCTCCGGAAGTTCAAGCTCATGCGTCTGTTCTTCGGCTGGAATTTATAAAATGAAAGAGCAATCTTTGTCCAAATTTAGACCAAAAGACTGACTTCCTATATTGTCAAAAATGAGTTTTCACATCTACAACTCCACAATATATAATCAATGTTGTCTGGAAGTGGACACTTTTCAATCTATAAAATCAATGTGACTATAGAATCAATTTATGATTTTGGAACTAGCCAATTCACCTGTAGAATCAACATGTATTACCATTTTCCAGGTGGCCCCCTATAAAATCTCAGGCAAACAAATATACTATAACATTAAAACCATATTTCACAATAACAAGTATTCCTTATAGAATCAATTTGTCTTCTATATGTTTGGGTACACTGCTTATTTTTTGAAATCGTGGTTTCTTATAAAATCATGATCTCACTTTTGAACCACCAGTCATCCTGTCCGAAAAAAATAAGCTGTCTTAAGGCCAATTTAGTGATCACGATTTTATAGTTCAACTCCCGGGAAGAATTTTAACTATAAACAGGCAGCACGCCCCTTTGATTTCATAGTGGAAATTCATACCAGGATTACACAATTATATATAGGGTAGCCTCTTGCAGAAGGGGCTTCATCTCTTGAGGAGTCGTTGCACAGTTTCATTTGGAGGTGGATTTGGTGATACGTTTCGGGGATATCCAGGACTCTAGCTGCCTGATGGTGCGGCTTGTTGAACTCATACAGTATCACTATCACAGTGTCTTCCAATCAATCATCAAACATTCGCAATTTCATACAGTATCCCTCTTTGAAGGGTATTCCTACAGCTCATGAATAAACTGGAATGGCATTAAGATCATTGCCATTCACCCCGAATGAAAACACTGACTCCTTCAGTTTCCCTGGAAAGCCAAGTTTCTTGTTTAGTGGGGCGCCGCCACCAATCCCAGAAAGACTTGAAGGAACCGCCCATAGCGATGGCCGCGCAAGAAACCACAGGCCGTCCCGACGCTGGGCTCTTCGTCGGAACGCCAACCTGCGAGAGCGCAGAGTTGGATGGTCCGCCCTATGTCGGAAAGTTTGAAGCCCAGTTGTCGGTAGATTTCTTGGGTCTATCCTATTACCAGTAACAGAGTGGATGATGAGTGCAGGCCTTGTTTTTCAATCATCATTAGATAAATGTTTACGGACAACTTCATTGATCAATCATGCCCAAATTGGGATTGAGAGGGCAGGTATGGTCCGGTATGGTCTAGTGATGTCTAGTGGCTCCGCGCATCATGCGTCAGACCCGGGTTCAATCCCCAGCTCCAACACTAGGCGGACAGGCCGGCCACTACCCCACCCCTGCAGTTAAGGGGATGAGCTAGGGTGTGGACCGTTTAAACACAACAACAACCCGGGTGGAAACCTGTCCACAAAGGAGGTTTTATTCATCAATGCTCTAACTCTAACATGACCATGGTATCTGATTGGGCGGGGGAATGACTCACCCAGTACTCGCATTTTTGCCAGAACTGGCTTTTGCCCACGAACCCACAACCCGCGGTTTTCGCCCTGGTTTTTTGAAGGCGTCCCAGTGGAAAGACGCCCAGGTTCGTGCGAAGCGGAATGACGCCAAGGTCCGCATGGTGCGAGGACTTTCCCATGTCTCGGAGTCTCGGAGTGCGGAACATGCGACGTTTTGAGCGCCATCCACTCTGAACTGTCCACTCGCGATGCCGTGCATGGGAAACAAAAGCCTACATGAATTGTTCCAGAGGTGAGACACTTGCCACCAAGTCACCATATCTGATGCCCAACCTCAGTTTCAGAGTAACTCGTGCGGTCACGTGGGACTAGGCACCTGCATTAGAAGGGATCCGTGATTATTCAGGTGTCACATATGACTTTTGCGTGAACAGTGGAGGGGACAGGCGAGTTCTTGTTGAAACTCGAGCTGATATGGAAGTTCAGCATGTTTCAAAGTTCCAGGAAGGGACATGACAGAAACTGCTCTATCAGTGCTCTTAGCGCTCTTCTCCAAGAGGTTTTGGAGGTCCCTTGGCTCCTGAAGTGTCAATCTTGGCTTGGAGAAGAGACAGCCACAGAAGGTCCATGACGAGGTAGCCACAGAAGGTCGCATTTGTGGAGCTTCCACCAACTTTTGGGCTGGAGAAGGTCCATGCTCCTCCTTCCTAACGTCCAACCCGTGAAATGCCGACCGGGTGGCATGCCAAACAGGTCCAACCACAGTTTGGAAACATGTTGAACGGACGTGGAACCATTTGCTCATCAGTCTTCATGGCGTTGATGTTGAAAAACAACCATCCAGCGGGCATCCATCCACCAGCAGTTGGAGCTCTGAAATGCTTCCCTCCCAAGGGGCTTAAAGAAATGTGCGTTGGAGGTCTTGAAGTCGTCCAGCACAGCATTCACATCTCTCCGGGCATCCCTCAGAGAAGGCACGGGTCCCGGTGGGGGCGAGGCCGGGTTGAGGCCGGCCGGTAGTAGGCCAGTCCATCAAACTTCATCGAATACAAAGGCTTTGCATAGTGGTTCAGTGAATTGGGCTCCACATCTGAATCGTCAGGAAATCTGGTAGCAAACAAATGTACCACATCAAAGCTTCACACCGAGGCCCCAGGCGATAGGTCAAAGAAGGAAGCGATCCGATAGTCGCGAGTCGCCTGGAGAAACAGCACGGCGCCCTTCATCGGCCACGACATCTCCGTGAGGACTCGAAGGGCTCAGTCTTCCCAAGTGGTTGGTTTGTATAGGATTTGGCCAAAAACCCTCTTGGGGATGTGGGCCAAGAGTTCTGAGGGGGGGTACTACTATTCGTTGAATGCTCTTTTCGTTTGGATTCACTGCCATCTTGTCGTCTGCCATTGACCCGGAGCAGCGGGTCTTTTCGGCTGTAGACCTGCTCTTGGCCACACCTTCATGGTGGTGCGAAGCACTCCCAGGTCATCCTCAGGATCACCTCGGAAAGTGTCGGAGCGCGGAAGACCGAGACAAGAGACATCACTTCTCGTTAGAACCATAACTAGGCGAACCTATGGGATGTGCATCTCTATAAACACACATAAATACAATAATATAGTAATATATACTGTACAATAATACATATTATATATATATATGTATTGTCTTACATTATCTAGTCGAGGAAAGTTCAGGTATATAAAACAATTTACACACTTAGCTTGCCACTAATATCTATATACAGTATTCATTTGTTGGTAGCTCCAAAAACCATGAGTTGTTGCTAGTCACCTAAGGGTGACAACACCATGAAAACATTGAACTTTCGAGGAAAAACTCCAATCGCAGGAACGCTTAAGCATGACTCTCACAGTGTGTCATGATTGTCATCATCTCAATCCACTAGCTTTAGCTCAAAGAAACCTCCCTGTAAGTCTGAGCCATTCCCGATGCAGTTGAAGGCACTCATCCTCAACCAACATGGATGTGGTCATGTTTGAATATGGAAACAGAATCAAGTACAGTAGAAGGAACTTCTGGGGTGACGGCACAGCATTGATCAGCATAGATATGAGTAACAGTCAAGCGTATCTCAGTATCTCCTACCCTTTATCTCCACATGACAGCACTATACAAACACTCCCAGTTGGCCACTTGGAAGCTGGGTGTAGCCACTGGCTGCAAGCACCAGTAGAATGTTCTCCCGCCTCCTGCCCAGCGAACATTTAGATGAACCAAGTCAGCTCTCTTTGTCCGTTTGTGTCCAGGATGTGGTCGTGCGGGATTTTGTCCCCAAAGCGGTGAGATCCCATCTTCCAATGCTACCGTTGTTCAATGAGCCGCACTTGTCAATCAATCCATTCAAGATTTGAGGATTCAGACCCCTAAGCCCGGAGTTCAAGATCGAGCTGGGAGAGGGATAGGGAGAGAAGGGCATGGTGGAATCCCAGTAGGACTAGCAAACAAATCTTGGTATGACGGGTATGACTGTACTATTGATGGGCAACACCAAGCCTCAAAGAGGATTCTGATTGGGATTAACCGAAAGGGTATATTTGCTGCGACCCACCCGGAAAGGCGACATTGGTCCAAACCACCAGGACAAACAACGCATCGGTACCGCCGCAAAACACTTGGATCAACTTGTTGAGTCATCTAATTACTCAGGTCCAGTCCAAGCTGTCCAACCTTGCCCTGTAAAGCAAAAACTTTGTTGTTAAGTAAAACAACTTGGTGGCAAGTAGGCCCTTGGTGGCAAAACAATGAACAGGATGTTCTTAGAAGTATGCAAATATAAATAAAAGCAGCAACACATGTACAAAACTGATAGGGAGTTGCCTTTACTGGAGTATTGTCCTGTGATATTGGCGAACCCTGTCGCATCCCAGCAGCCTCTGCAACAGCTGCAGGATCGCAGTGCAGTCCTATGCGTGCAGGACACGCGTTGTGCTTGGTGTGCCTTTCTGCTTGGTAAAAGGATAGAACTCATGTCAGAATACTCCGTGAATTATCAGTGCGGTCACTTGCCGGGCATTCCATAGCGAAGTTATGTTTTCATGAAAATATGCAGTCATCTTGAAACAAAATGATTATATTTGAGGAAAAACTATATATAGTTATTTTCTCTTCTCCTTATCTTTTTTTTTATCATTTCCTTCTTTGTCTTTCACCTTGGAAACAGGCCAAAGCAGTCGAGCCAGGATTGGAGTGCAAACCTAAAAAGAAACCACAAAGAATGCAAACACATAAGGTTCCTAGTTTGTGTTGTGTGTTTTCTTCAGGGTAACCAGCCACACATGTCAACGCCTAAATTTTGTATATATATATATATGATGTTTTGTTGCCAGGTCCACATGCTCTCACAGCATTGATTCTATAAAGTGCCAAACCAGTTCTCTAGTACCACATGAAAAAATGCGTGTTACAGCACCCTACAGGGTTGACAAGGCATGTGGGTCACAAAAAAAAAACAAGAACCACCTTTCTCTATCTCTCTATGTATAGTCTAAGGTTCCCCGGATTCCCCCAAACTGTAAAAACAATACCCTCTCCGCCAAGTGGGGGTAAAAAACAAATCTTTATAGCCAATGTCTGGCATTTTTGTAGAGGATCATTCACGAGGTATCTTGCAGGAACCTCCAAACAAACACTTGGGAAGACTATGACTATGTAGATACAGAACTAGATACTGTAGGACCTTGCACACACGTAGTAGTTCTCCAGCCAAATTGAATAGAAGAGGCAATGTGCCTTCAAAATCTTCAAATAGGGAGACGCCTGAAAAGCAACTCAGCAGAAAAGAAAAGGCCCTAAGTCTGTCTTGGTGTCTAATGTTGTCCCATGTTTTGCATGCATCCACCTGCTGTTATAATGTCAAGCACTCTGATATGGGCTTGTATGCGTGACACAGGTTGGAGCACGATGTCTCCTGCACTCCACCGTCGGTGACGTAGAGCCTTGGAGGGACTCGAAGACAGGGCGAGGAGCGGCGCGGCGCAAAGCGGGATGTCTCCAAAGAGACAAGAAGGCACACAATTCAACAGACTTTTGACGTTGCAGCTTTGCGTGGTCTGTGACTGCAGGTTAAGAGATTCAACATATTCTGAAAGAAACATGTTCCGCATGTCTAATGGCCACAATGGATCATGAAGCATGGCAAATGACCAACACAACCTTCCCCCAAGTCCCGACTCAACCTGACACACTGACACACAAACAGGCCGTGTGCATGCTTCAAACATTAATCATTACATACCGTAGAATTACAATAAAAACATTAAAAACATCAAAATACTTACAGTAATAAGAACAACATAATATCATAAGTAATCAGTATCTCCAACTCTGACAATTTATTCTAAGGTGCCCGGTGTGTACATCCTGCATCAACATTGCGGGATATAAACACACACATCACCAGTCTCCTCGGGTCTCCCACATCCTCCGCCTGGGTCTTCCGCACATGTTTGGCGGATGCCAAGCCTTGAGCACAAAGCGGGTCGCCTCCAGTTGTTCCGTGCGAACTCGTCACAGCCTTCACCAGATCTGAGGGTACATCGTATCACAGGGTGGTTTGGAGTGGAGGTACCGCCCGGGTCAAACGACCATCCTGAGGATTAAACACAAAAATACATACATACAAACAACGTAAGTGTACAATATTAGTGTTGGACCAGTTCGTGAGGTCGTTTTTCATTCAATTTCCACACATGCCAGGTAGCTATGCTAGGTGTAGCAGGATGGTGTTCTCTATCATCCTTTTTCCATCTTGCCCTCAAAGGAGTTTTTGGAAGAAGTTCGGATTCCCTGAAAACCATGTGACTGTGGCAGGTGATTGAGACCAAAAGGAGTGCACTTCTGTAGATCGCTTCCAGGCACATTTCGAGACCAAACTGTAGTCTTCTCTCCTGCTGAATCTGCCGCAGTACCGGAGAGAAGGCGAAGCCGCTCAGATACCTGGACGAGAAAACAAACACCATTCCACCAGCATCTTGCCGTGGATGGCGATGTGTGGCAAGCGACTCTAAAACATCCCCGTGCGAATATCTAGGGTGAGGTGAGGCGATGCATTCTGTAGAGAAACCTCTACAAAATGAGTTGGCTGGCACTAGCCTCACTACAAAATTGGCTCGTGGGTTTCTACAAAATGCCTTGGTCAACATTATCCTCACAAATGTGAAAATCCCCAGCGTAGATGGTTGAACTTTACAAAATGCGATGCGCGGGCACATTTTGTAAGAACCCACCCCCCTGCGACGGCAGATCGGAATCTCAACGGACGGCAACAGGTCTCAAGGAAAGGATCTAGAGTTTCATCCTTATTCAAGTCTTGCAATGCAATCACTTACAAAAAATAAGCCTGAGGTCATTTTGTTTGACTCGTGTACTTGTGTGTGTGTTTCTTTTAATCTTGAAAATGTCATCACTTATATACAACAATATTCACATAATATTATCCTTATCGCATTGTCTGAAATGAAATCCCCTACAAAATGACGCACACAAGGTCCTCTTGGGAACTCATGCCGCGGTCTTGGAACGCTTGGAATGTCATCACTTGCAAAATGATGCACCCAAGGTTATCTTGGTTGGCTCTTGCTTTGGCTTTTCTCGCAAAATCACGCTGTCAATGTCATTTTGCTGACCGTGTTTGGATGTCCTTTCTTACAAAACGATGCTTTCGAGGTCAATTTGTTGTTTATGTTGAATGGTATTTCTTACAAAATGCATGCCTTGTCCTCATTTTGTCAAGGCCAAAAACTGATGAGCGGTATTCTGGGCTCTTACAAAATGAAAGGCACATGTGTATTTTGTAAGGATCTTCCCTGTCCGTGAGTTCTGACATCTCCTATGCCGGGTGGTCGCTACAAAATGGCCATGGTTTTAGGGCCTCAAGGCCCTTCATTTTTGTAGGTGTTATTCGCACGGGGATTCTAAAACGACCGATTCAAAAATAGCCATGTAACGACCGTTGCATGACCTTTTGCAGACCTGAGACCTTTACCGTCACGGACAGGAATTCAGTCGTCTCACGTCCCACGGGTCGAAAGAACGATCACGGTCGGTGTTTTTCGAAAAAGAAAGCGGACGGCAGCAGTCGAAGCGTGGCGACGTGGCGACGTGGCGCAGGTGTTTTCTGACTTGTCCAAGTACTTGGAACCCTCTTTTCCTCGAGACCGAAGGCACGAGCGGCCTGAAAGGCCGAACTCTTGGACATCGGTGTGGTAATGGGTCCCCATCGTGGACGCGCCGTTGGTATGGTTCGCTCGGTTTCAAGTGCATGTTTTCGGTGCAAGACCCCAGACTACTGTTTCAGCACTGCTGTCTGCCATGACACATACTTGGAACCACACCAAAGTCGAATTCTTAACGTCGTAGAGTCTTGTCTATGGTAGTCGAGATCTCTGCACATAAGCATATAATATAAACAACTCATGGAATTGGCGAGGTTCGATGAGTGCCAATGGGTGTCATGAGTCCGATACGCCACGTCCTATCTTTGGCACTTGCAAGGACCTGCCCTCCAACGACTCCGACTTCGATAAGTGAGATGTCGTTGGGCCCCGAATGAATGAAGAAACCTCTTTGGAATGTTGACCTTTCTCCGGCCCACTGAAGTTGGAGAGTACAGCATAGCAAATATAAAAGCCATACACAGGGTCTAAAAAAGGGGGGGGCTTGACCTAAATGTTCAAATCCTCAGATGGTCAGTGAAACTCAGTCCATCCCCACCGCGACGCACGGGAACGAGACGGGACAGACGGCAGCATGACGCAGGCCAAGCAGTGACAGGGAGTCTCGCTTTTCGAGGTCTAGACCGAGTACTGGCCCAAGAAAGATTGTTTCTGCAAAATACTTTGAATACTAAGACTAAGCATTGAAACTCCGGTGACCTGACAAAAAGTCCTAGGAGCTGCATCACTTGTCCCTCTGAGTGGAGAAAGGCAAAGATCCAGGGCCGACGGCTGTGGACACGGGTGGCCTGAAGTAAGAGAAGAAGCTGAGAAAGATGAAGGTCGTCATGAAAAGCACGGAACCTTGGACACCATGAGTATCAAACACATGTATATATATATATATATTCCCTGTGCAAAAGAACTTGTCAAAGTTAAGAGACCTGGTACTGTGGTACTGTGGATGCGGACTGATATGGGTAATGTAATTTAATATAATATGAGACCCATTCACAAAACACTTGCACCCAGAGTCATTGACACTCTGTACACTAAAAGAAACAATACACTGCCTGGAATTGTCATGGACGCGAAAAAAAAAACTCGGATGACAAGTTTCCTCTACAAACCAATGGTATTCCACTTCCATGCTGATCCCAGGGAGTGTATACACGCTTCGAATTGACCGAGAAAAATCTGAAAAACCCAGCCGCTAAGGACTGCGCAATCCACCATCAGCCGTCCGGTTCGACAGTTCTCCTGAAGTCCGAAGTACGCGAAACGTGGCATCTCAGCATCCCGTTGTCCAGTCGGGAAACCAATGCTTAGAGAATGCCCGCGTTGGATGGCAGTTGGAAGTTGGCATGCTAGCCACTCGAATAGATCTAGCCAAACATATCACCTCTAATACAAATTTATCCAACAAATCCACCTTGAAACAATCCTATATAGACTTGAAATGACACATCGTACACACATTCCAAACCCTGTCGTTCGTTTGTGCAATCAAAACTATGTCGGCAGTGGTCCACATATTGTAACAGTGAAAACCACCACCACCACGACAATTGATATTTGCTGTAGCTCTGGCCCCGAGTTCGGACAAACAAAACATGAAAAACACACACATCAAATATTGGCAGCCGAGTCAACAAAGCTGCTTCACTACCAATAGGCACCAAAGGCATATCTATATAACTACCAAAGCACCATGTGAACCGTGCGACACAACTGCACATCACTCCTCCGTGGGCGCTACCCGATAAAGGCTCAAACCACAGCAGAAGAGGATGGTGTTCAGAAAGAGAAGAATCATCCTTAAGCGAGCAATTGTGATTCTTCCAAAGCCAAGCAGGGATCGGGCGTCAACCTTATTACATCCTTATTACCTTCAATTTTCTGAAAGGTATATCTTTGTTGTAAAATCTACACAATTTCAACTCTCTATATATAGCAATCCTGAAGTACATAGAATACGGAATTGGAGGTCCACATCCTACATGGGCATCTTCCGGAATTGAAACCGAAACGGGTACATGGAATATGTTGCATCTTCCGGAATTGAACTCGAAACGTATACTTGGAATACAAAAACATTTTCCGAAATTGAACAAAATGATGTACTTGGAATCTCGTGGATTGTGAACACTTGACATCTTCAGGACCTTTGTATCAGTAACCTCTTGTTGCAGCCATTCTTGCTGCACAAACGCCTAAGGGGTTAGAACGTTGGTAGTTGTTGCCATGGGAGAAGATGTCCTGCAAAGGGTGCTGCAGGGCAACCGTCGTGGTGATCACTATGCTGTTCTAGGCGTTCAACCAGAGATTGGTGGAGATGAAGTTTCTGCGCAAGAGCGCTTGCGAAGGTTTCTTGTTGTGAAGGGGCTGCCAACAGAAGCAACTAGCATTTGCATCAAGTCCATATTGTCTTTCCTTTTGCCCTTACAAAAAAACTGTATTAAAATAGTTATTCTTCATTGGACTACGAAAGGCGATGTCGCTGTGCCATGGGGTGTTTAACAGGGGAGTGTTTATTAATAGATACTCGGGGATTATTTTTTAGTAAGGTTTAAATAATGTGCAGCACTTGTTAATGTATGCATTTACTAGTAGAAATCCCACCTTTGGCAGCATTTCCTATGAGTAACATACTACTCTCTTTCAAGATTTGTTGATGTTAGCGGTGTCTTTTCTGTGGATAATTGTTCCCACCAGGTGCACCTGTATCGCAATTGCCTCGGGCAACATCGGGCCAAACCGATGCAAGCGTTCCAGATTTGCATCGACTGCCAGAAGCGGACAGTGACGGATACCGAAGGGTAACTAGTTCTGATGTGTATAGTACAATTAAGCACCCAAGGGTGCCAACCGCTGCAGTGGTGGCCAAGGAAAATGATGCTTGCTCTTGGTTTCCCAAGAGCATCTTCAGAATTGTGTGACATATTCTAAGTACATGGCCGACGGTTGGACACAGAGAAGCATCTTCAGAATTGAAATATTCTATGTACCGTTTGGGTCGGTATATTCTATGTATTTTTTTTGGCCGCGGAATTGCAACCTACCATAATTCTAAGTATTCCAGGATCGTTCTATATACAAATATAGCCCGATTTTTTTTCGCTGTTTGATTCATTTCTTGTCTACACTTCACTTTGTACGTAGATTTTGTAGACGTAACCGCTGGACCGCTGGGATTGGGATTGGCACCTGTGTTTCGGCAAAGTTTGGGAACATCGGAACATCCACTTGTTATTGAAACTCAATGATGGGCAGCTCCACAATGTTCTCTAAGAGTTTGCAGGGTTCATGGCAGTACCTCGACAAGTGCTTCAAATGCCCCAGCCGTCTGTGCGCTTGTCCAAATACATTCACCCAGCCATGGTTTGGTGTTGAGGGTGAACAAAAACACACAACAATTTATGAACGTGTGGAAGAACTGCATTTCTAGAAGCAAGGGGTGGCAGGTGGCCAAGACACCACCCTTGAAAAAGGTTGGTTGTTGTTGTTTCTACAAAACAAATTTGGTGGAAATGATGCCCCGCCTAAAAATGTCTACTCGTGCCGCGTATGTTTTCACATGACACACGCACAGGTAACTTCACCTGTATGTGCCAGAGGTATGATATCCTGTGGCCCCAAGCGTGACATCCTGTTAAAAAAAATATGGCAGAAATGTGTTCCGCCACAAAACCAAACTCTCCCGCAATATAGCCTCGGACCATAATTTGAAACACAAATAAAGGGACTTGAAAGGCATTCAACGGAAAATTGCACATGTTTCAAATCTGAAGAAGTGCTAGAAAATATACCGTGCAGCAGAAAATGCGGGTTATTATTGCAATATATCGTCGTCGAGAAGAAAATTTATAGTACAGCAGAAAGTTCGGTTTATTATAGCAGTCTTGGCAACAGTTGGAATTGAAAGGAGCATCTCTTGTTCACCGTTTTTATACATTTTGTATAGTCTTACGTTTTTGGCAAAAGGTACCCTTTTGAATACAGTATATTTTTTGACATCTGTTGCTTGGGTGTAAGAAAGAATTGGCCACAAGGACTGGCTTTGACTCTGGATGTTCACTGCCTGAATTAATGAAGACTGTTCTATATTCTCTAAAAAGAGAAGCGGACTATTGTAGAGCAGAAAGTTCAGTATATTCTTGCGACCCAGAAAACAGTTGGAATCAAAGAGAAGATTGTCATTTACAGTCCCTTGTAAATATTTGCCCTTTGAGAAGACTTATATTATAGACTTATCTAGACTTCCTTTGACAGGGTGCAAAACAGAATTCTGGTTTTAGAGTGGGTATAGCAATTGGTTTTCATTGTCATTTTGGCATGGTCAAGTGAAACTATTTTTCTCTTTCATTGGAATTCGTTTGAGCGAGTGATTTTTCATTGGAATTCGTTTGGGCGAGCGAGTGTAATGAGTTTGACCGTTTTGGGTTGGCTGCAACCAATGACCGTCTTTTGCAATCCAACCCTTGTTGAGGGACCGCAAACCCGACCAGAGCAGAAAGCGTTAATCTTCCAATCAACCGGAAAAGGCTAAGGAAATAAACGGACAGCTCTGTGAAAGAAGAAACAGCCGCGTCGAAGTGAAGCTCAAATTTCACAAGTGGATTCCATGTTTCTAGAGTCTCGATAAAGAACTCTTCCCCCAAAATCATCACAAAACAACTTCTAGCTAGCATGGTATAGGCACCAAAGCTCATGGACCATTGATTCAATCAGAAAACTTCTGATTCAGGCCTGGGCGATGCTACCTCAAACGGCGTTGAGACTGGTTGCGACAAGGGTCCGTGCATCGGACATTCCATGGACGTTCCTCTCACGTCACCCACAACTTTGCCCCGCAATGGTGTCTCAAAAGAGTGTCACACGAGAGTGTCCTACAAGATCCTACAAGTTTGTCTTGCAAGAATGTCCCGTTAACACTGCCCCACAAGAGTGCCCCAGAAGCATGTCTTACAAGAGTGTCCCACTAAGGGTGTCCCACAACAGTGTCCCGCAACAGTGTCCTACAAGAGCGTCCCTGCAGGAGTGTTCTGCATGACTCTGACCGCCCCACAGCTAAATCTTGAGATGATCACGCCTACTTTGTCGTGGCACTAGTACCCGTGCGATTAGCACCATTCTATCATCATCACCATCGTCGTCATCATCGTTACCTTGCGTCATCTCCTACTGTGCCTTTGGGCTAAGACTATCCTGTCGCCACTGCAAGACTCCCGCCAATGAAGGCACTTGCAATCGGTGTGGGCTACAACATGCAGTATTCCAGCCTTTGCGTCTGCTCATCCTTGTCAGATGAGCACTTGCTGATCGTTCCACGTCCGATTTTGTTATTTCGGTTACTTGGCTGTACAAAGCGCCTCCAGCCCATCGGCCTCCGAGCGCCATTTTGCAACACCCGGGTGGGGTGAAGCTAGTCCTCGTCGTACACGACGAGAATCGGGGAGGCCTCTGCGCCTCCCAGAACCATCTTCATGCACGAGGCTGGCAAGCCTGAGTGCGGAGTGTGGGGTAGGGCTGGTATGCTGCAAAGGCTTGTTTATGCCTTTGGAGCCAGTGGCGGCGCTGTGTGAATGCTTGATGCCCACATTACATGGCTGCATCATGTAAATGTATATAATATGTTGTATTGAGGCATGCTGCTGCACGTCTTCTTGATACATCAGTCAGCCATGTGATTTTGTCGTCATGTCTTGATCGAAGTCTCTACATCGCTTGACTCTGAAGGGCCGGGGTAATATCAAAAAAACGTTATCTATTCTATCAAAAAACAGAAGCATGATGTGTGTCAAACAATTACTTCTTGAGCCCACCTTGAGGTTCACAAAGCGTCGCGCCTGCCACAAAACCTACACATCGAGGTCCACAACATGTTGCACCTGCCACGAACCTGCACTTTGAGGTTAAGCTCTTCTTCCACAGCATCTGCGGCTCAAGGTTCGTAAGTGCTTCGCCTGCCACAAAATCTACACTTCGAGGTCAACATGTCGTGCCTGCGACAAAATCGACATTTCGAGGTTCACAAAGCGTTGCGCCTGCCACGAAATCTAAACTCGGGTCCGAAACGTGCTGTGCCTGCCACCGAATCTGCACTTTGAGGTTCTAAGCGATGATTCTGCCACGAAACCTGTACTTCGAGGGCCAACAATGGATATGCACAAAAATTAGAATCGAGCCTTTCTGCTCAGTGGCCACAAATGTCATGCTCCAAGTTGGAATTGTTCTTTCTTGCTCTAGATTTTGCAATCAGGTGGCCTACAAGAGGTGTGCTACATTGCCACAGCCCCTTTCTGCTTTGTCCTTGCTACACAATGATATGCTAAGGTATGCTCCAAGTTGGAATGGCACCTTCCTGCTCTAAGAAAGCGACCAGGCCAGGACCAAGACCAAGGGAGCAAGCAACCAGACCAGAAAGATCAGGGGACCAAAAAGACTAACGGACCAAGGACCATCGGACCAGGCAACCAAGCGACTAGGGGACCAAGGGACCAGGGATCAGGGACCAAGGGACCCAGGGGCCAGGCGACCAAGCGACCAGCGGGCGGACCAGGTGACCAAAGGACCAAGCGAGCAAGGGACGAAGGCACCAGGGGAGACACTTGTTTGATACGAATGTATTTTTCTTGATAGGATTTTGTTTGGGATGCGTATCCCGGGAAAAAGAATCTGGGGAATCAATCGTCCAGTTTGATTGGCCAGCAACCACTTTGCACATGTTCTGTTCAATTCAGTATTCAGACCACGGTCAATGCTATTCACACCAAAGGCATCAGAAGCCAAGAAAAATTGCCAAGTTAGGAACACACAAAATGAACTCCCTCAACACTAATACACACATGTCTGTGCAGAAATTTGCTGGACGCTGAGCAGGCAAGCATAGAGTGAAGCAAACATGTGCTTCAAATTTGGGTGACTGAAGCATCCAACAAGAAACCACGAGGATTCACATCACAGTTCGCATTCCACAGACTCAAGTCAAGCTTTTATATAAATGTGTAACTACTATCTTCTTTTAGATTTCAATTGGAAAACAACCATACCCTGTGCAACCTGTAGCCGGCAGTTTTCCACTTAGCTGGTTCACCCCGTGGTTTCCCTATTAGCCGGTTCAACTGGCGGTTTCGGGGTTAGGCGGTTTCTCAGATAGCCAGTTCAGCCGTCGGTTTCGGTTAGCCAGTTCAATTGAACTGGTAATCATATGTTTATAGCGTATATAAAAACAAACAATATAACTATATATCATTAACAAAATATATGACTATAATAAACTATATAATTTAGATTAATTTAAGCTATAAAACTATAAAAGGACGACTAACTACGTCTTTTATAGTTTGTTCTTTTCACGTAAAAGCAACAACTCCACCGGACCACCGGAGACACGAAAGCCAGCGGCTCGTCTCGGCCGCAAGCGACCAAAGACTGGCCCAGGCTGCTTTGAGGTCGAAGAAATAGGCGGCCAGGAGGCCTCCCACTCCTACTGTAGTGAATGTTCGTCCGACGCAGGAAGTAGGACCCCCACTTATCAGACTCATCAAACATTTCGAGGTGGATGATTCTGAAGTGGTGCATGATCCTGATCTGTTAATCGGTTAATCCATTCCGACTTAGAATCAAGAGCTCCGGTCTAACCAAAACTCAGCCCTTAAACATTCTCTTTGGGCTCGTAGACGGCTCTTTCACTCCACTGCTTTAGAGCGCGACCGTCTGGCGGCCCTTTCCGCCTGGCGCGGACGGTCACAGTGCACGCCAAGGCGCGTGATCGAGCGATGCATCCACCAAGTAGCACCCCTGGTGATGGCGGCAAATGGACATGGTGTGCTGCACCATGGATGGTGACGTAGTATCCGCATGGATGCCTCTGTAGATGGCTACCCTATATGCATACCTTATAAAACAAACTTGACATAGGAGTATTTTGAGCTTGTCCAGAATCATGTACGGCGCTGTTGACTTTAGGTGAATGGTAAGTTATCTGGAGAATCTGGAGGGAACTGGCCGGAGGCGACAGCCCCGCTGCGCAGCAGCTCCTTCGCATCCTGGCCGGCACGCAGTTCAAGCACTGCCTCAGGCACTCAGAAGTGGGTTGAAAAGTGGTAACTCTGTTTGAAGTCTTCCCATATCAAGAACATACACGTTCTAAGGCTAATTTAACATATATTCAAAATCCTCTCTTTCCAGTGAGCTCATGCTGCAAATGTGCCCCTTACCGGATTATCCGGATTCAGGAAAATGCAATCACCGCATCAGTCAAAAACCTTGACGAGAACCCACAACTTAGGGACCTCATGTATCAGCTCCCTGAGAACTGCGTAACCCCAACTCAACCAGCGTTTCTCTTAGTGACTATACTACCAAGAAAACACTGAAGTGAAATTAATGTAGACTCTTGATGAATGAAACGCCCTATATGAAGAGGATTGTCCATTTCAATTGGGTGCTTTATGGTCCTCAAGAGTCTACATATGTCTACATATGTCTACATTCTCACCATCGATCTCGGGCGCCCTGCTTCAGGAAAGGGGTCCGTGAGTTCTCGAATAGGATAAAGTCGCCCCAGGCAAGGTTCAGGACCTGGCGCACGGCATGCCCTGAACCGCGGTGGTGCGGTGGTGCGTCCAAAGCCGCTTTGCTTTATTTGTGTTCAAATCTGTGGCAGCTTACAAAGAGATTTGCATGATGTAGGGTCATGTTGAGGTGTGGTAATTATGCAAAACAAAACACATAATCATGCACATGTGACGAGAACCTGACTCATCAGGGCTGGGACATTGAGAACACTGCCCCGTTACATCGTTAAATATGTTAAACCCTAAAACTCGGTATGATAATATAGTAACTACAGTATATATTACATTATTGTAGTTTAATACATGCGTAACTATTTTCTGAGAACAAGAAGGCAACCCCATACATTCAACACATGATTATAGTTGTTTTTTTGCGGTATGGCGAAGTCCGGTTTTCGAGCGACCCTCCAGCCACAAGCACAGCAGGTCCTGCAAAACAATGCCTCCAGCCAGAAGCGGACACGGACATGATCCTGCATACTGAGACCTGACAGCTATTGACAGGGACTCACAATGCTGGTGCTCCAGTCGGGATTTGTTGTGCTTAGGTTAGTAGAGAATTCTGATTGTCAGATAGGGAATTGACACTGCGCTCAGAGTAAACGAGTTTGTGGTAGGGTGCCCGGTACTCTACGAACGAGGACGCCTACGTTACAGTGGGAACATGGCCCTGCAAACATGCGGTCCGTTCGCGATCATATGCATTCGACATGGGCACCCAGAACAAAACCCGAGCCACTCGACACAGGCTCATCTGAGAGGGCCATGCGATGTCTGCGAAGAAAAGAAGAAGGCAAAGGTCAGTGTGAGAAGGCAAACTCAGTATGATGCACACTTCAGAGGACGCTACTAGGAGCAAAGGGCATTGCTACTAGGAGCAAGGAAGCTACTAGGGGCTCCTGGCCTTACTACTAGGAGCAAGGACACTACTAGGAGCTTGACCCCAGTCAGTGAACAGCCGATCGAATAGAACAATGAGTCCCCGAAAGTGAACATGTATTGCACAGGGTAAACAATAATGCGACCCGTGACCAAGTCTTTGAGACTCCTGGGGGAGGAAGAACGGGCTGCAATTGAGAAACCACCAGTTCACTCGCAGTTTTCTATCTTTTCCTTTTGCTTATTATTATTCTTCTTCCGACAGAATTCTCTGCTAGCTCACTACTGTACTAGTGGAACAAACAGCACTATCTGGGATGGTGGGAAAATAGGAAAACCACATCATCGCCTCAACAGAACATCGTTTCCCTGACCTCAAAGAACGATGCGAAAACGGTTAACGTCTTGGACGAGGCCCCATTTAGGAGGCTTCTACCATCTGAGATTCACACTGACAGCGTCCAGACATCCTGCCAAGCTCCAGAAGCCGACCCGTTGTGGGTCAGGAAGAAAACTAACTAACACCTAAGAAACACCTCATGCAAAGGAACACCCATCCGCATCAATAAATCTACCTCAACTATTGGGGTTGAAAGGGCCCACAGTGCCATTGATTGACATGATGATCCATGGTTTTTGTTATTTGACACGGACAATTTGTAGTCGAACCGCTCCCTTCTTGTGACGAACCGCTTTCTTTTTGGGCGCTCCAGGAGTCCTGAATAACCCATCCCGCAATCCGATTACAGAAATTTGCATATCTCAAAAGTGACCCCTCCCAGCAAGACAGATTTTACATGTCATACTCCCAAATGCCTCCTTCACCTATAGTTCTATAATTGGGTATAGCTGGTGGTGGTCGCATGTCCAAAACAAAAAGCAACAAAACAACAACCAATGTCGTCGGTCTCCTGCGCCGGTCAAGGCGGTGCACTGGGCCAAACTCCTCACGGCCGGGGTGAAGGACATAAGGTAAACAAGAAGATCAAGAAGAAAAATAAGACCTCAGGGAGAACTGCGTTCCCAAAACGGCAAAAAATAAGATCTCATGTCCCAAAACAAGAAGACATGAGGCAAAGAGATGAACTGTGCTCTTTTGGGGGGAAGAGATGAACTGTGCGTGCATTTCTGTGAGGTCGGAACATAAACATTCTGTTCGCAATCGAGAGAGATATTCCAACCAAAGCAGTCCGGGATTGTTCAGAATACCACTCATCACAGTCACAGGGCGTGAATGATCATTTTCCACCCAAGTTGGCTATATGATATATGGATAAATGAAGTAGTGCATGTTCGACTTCCGTGAAGAATGAAACACACAAGAAAGTGATGTTTATTCCATTCAAACTTGGCTATGAACGGAGTATCTATTCATTTATTTATACACATTAAGACACATTATATGTTTTTCTTCAAACAACTAGAACCTCCAAGTCATCCTCGAGCAACATGGGGTCCTTCCTGTCCTCTGTATCCGTAGTCAATGTTTCGAAACAGGGGAATTCCCTCAACCAGTTCAATGGCAAGGAGGGTGCAATTGGATCAAACGTTGACTGACAGGAGTGTTAAATGTATTCAATCAATGTTCATCCTTATCCATATATGTATCTTCCATTCCACTGCCCAAAGCTAAACTCCGTCTTGTTACTAGTAGCGATGCACTTGCTACT
>CAXAMN010001669.1:1305281-1353190 GCA_963970005.1 Durusdinium trenchii
TAGCGATGCACTTGCTACTAATAGCGATGCACTTGGTACTAGTAGCGATGCACTTGCTACTAGTAGCGATGCACTTGCTACTAGTAGCGATGCACTTGTTACTAGTAGCGATGTACTTGCTACTAGTAGCGATGCACTTGTTACTAGTAGCGATGCACTTGGTACTAGTAGCGATGCACTTGCTACTAGTAGCGATGCACTTGGTACTAGTAGCGATGCACTTGCTACTAGTAGCGATGCACTTGTTACTAGTAGCGATGCACTTGGTACTAGTAGCGATGCACTTGCTACTAGTAGCGATGCACTTGGTACTAGTAGCGATGCACTTGCTACTAGTAGCGATGCACTTGTTACTAGTAGCGATGCACTTGCTACTAGTAGCGATGTACTTGTTACTAGCCCTTCTCGTCTTTATCCATCTTCCAAATCACAAGCCTCCGCCACGAGCCGCCCCCGAGTGACTCCTGTTGGGTGGGGTTGGGACCTCAGCCGCCCGGCGGTCGAATGTTTTCTCTCTGCAGGTCATGAAACGAGTGGGTGGAGATGGACGATAATTCCATAGGAAAGAACGGAATTAAAACACACCTATTATATCATCATATTATAAGTATAGGCATGTTGCATAATTAATGTAAATATATAAAGTAACTGTCAACCTTTTAAGCCAAATTTAGGGTGGCTGCAGGTCATCAGGATTTGGTGTGAGTGTAAGATCGTTATTGGTGAAAGTGCTATCGTTTTTGGAGCAAGACAACAATTGAATTATGGAGATCCCATGACCACGAACCAACGTTTTTCGCTTTCACAAATCTTGGCCCTAGCTCATAGATAGGTAGTCGAGGTGGGTATACGTAGACAAAAAAATGACAACAACAAATAGGATTTTTGTCTCAAATCTCATGTGGTGCAGAAGAGCTACCGCAAAAGACCCCCTCGACATCCCGTTAGTCAGTTCACTGACTCATACGGATGGATCTCAAATTTTGGGAAGGTCGAGAAGAACCCTTCAGGATGCCGACTTCACTGAATGGATAGAGTCGGAAAAACAGGAACATGGACCATGGACATATATTCAACCAGAATCCAAACCATGCTAAACACGTGCTTAAACATTAAAATAAACAAGCCTCCGTCTACCTTCGTCTCCAATCAAAACGGAGACAGGGCCACGGCGTATCCGATCTTCGAACTTCCAATGTGCAAGGGAGTGAAAGCAATCTCACTGATACCTGGCGCCCCACCCAGGCCACTGGAAACGCATGTGACCAGGGATGATGGAACCTCAACTGTGAGGGTAACCAAAGCTGGGCCATTGTCAAAATGTCTGCAACCACAAAGGATAGCTAAACAGAGTCAATGGGCTTTGGAGGTCTGTTGAATAAGGATGATTGTAGTCTACCGTCAGTAGCGTGCCCTGGTGATCTGTGGTAGTACACACGGCTATCCTTGGGTCGGTTCATATCTCTATATATATATGTGTGTTTAATTAATAAGCTTGCCATGGTTGCAACTACAAGGATATTGGTATGTACTGTATCCGTTTTGATTTTGAGTGCAATATGCTTATCAAAAATAGGCACGGTTCTCAAATAATTCAAACAACAACATAGCTATTTAAGAGATTAAACACATTACATTATATATCACCTTGCTTGTTATGTAAATATACACAATAACTATAACTATATATTGGATTATGTTTCTGAAACAACTTCCTTTATATCACTCATCATTACTTGATCCAAAAAATTGGCATTATATACACAATGAACTAATATGAACTAGATATATACGGAACCGGGAGCGCCTTGGCTTCTGTGAGTTTCCGAGCAAAAAGTGCATGTATGCCAAAGGGGTATCCATTTTGATACGAATCAGGATTCTTCAACACACTTACTGGAACGTGTTCGGTTGAGGCACCGGTTCAG
Organism: Durusdinium trenchii; assembly: GCA_963970005.1. Taxonomy (NCBI): domain Eukaryota; class Dinophyceae; order Suessiales; family Symbiodiniaceae; genus Durusdinium; species Durusdinium trenchii. Next base: position 1,307,210 of record CAXAMN010001669.1, read on the forward strand.
TTTCATATAAAAACATTACTGTACTTGTACTTACAGGTCAGTAAATTTACATTTTGCCAAGATGTGCCAAGATCCCTGTCGCTACCTCACTTTCATATACTACCTTCTAATTACTACCTTCTCCAAAACAATGTCCTGTGTGGTGCCTCAAATTAATATACTAAAAACATATGTGCAAGTATAACCAATTATAGCCTATTATAGCTAAGGCTATTGACAATCTAATTTCAGAAGTCGAAAGCAAAGATTTCTACACCGACAGCCAGCTGAGCCTCACTGTCAAAAGCAATCAACCAAGGATTAACGACAAATCACACGCCAGGCTGGCTATGTTCTTCATGTGGCCGCGCGTAGTCATTCACCGTCCCAGTGACCAAAACGAAGGGGCCTCGGTGGTTGTTCTGTTCAGCAGTCTCAGCACATGGTTTCAGAATGTTTAGGCCCGACAAGTACCCCACAAATCCACTGTGATCTGTCGGACAAGCTTGAACCTCTCGGGTCTCGCAGTGAAGAAACCACCTGAGGAGCTGGACCTGAGGCCAGCACACCAAGGGTCAAGCTTCAACTCCAGCATCGTGCGGTCCTCCCACCACCGTGCGGCTTCAGAGTGCGAGTGCGAGTGGGTGGGTACTGGTGGACCTTGGAGTTGGATCTCTCAATCTATTTGACACCCCAGCTACCCCCTTGGTGTGTGAAGCCACTAAGGATTGTTGGAAGCCGCCAGGGTTCTTGCTTTCATCCGTTTGGATTGCAAATGCTTGTGAGCTGCAGTGACTGTGTATAGTCACAGCTTCCACCCCCCCCCATCCAACCCTACCCCCCTACAGAACCCTTAAATAAGGGTTATTTTCTGCGAAGATTCCTACAACAAGAAGCCCTGGAACAATGGTAATTTGCTGAGAAGCTTGCTCCAAAAGGCGTCCTTGCCTGAAGCTTGGGAGCCTCTATTAGGATTGTTTCTCATACCCATGGTTCTTAGAAACAACTGGTGATCAGCGTGATTTGAGTGTCACTCTGAGCCCTTCTTGAAGTCGAGGGCACACCGCTCACAACATTAGAGTGTTCTATACATGAGCGCTTGGGAACTAGAGGAGAACTAGACTGAGGCCTTAAAGATCAAGCATGCTGAACATCATTGGAACATATCTGAAATACTAAGAGGACAACTTGTGTAATAATCAATCCTGTTTCGGGGAGCCCCCACCCATCTCCCGATGTGTGATGCTGATGCGGATGCTGCTGTTTTTTTGCTGTGGTTTCGCATCTGCTCTTCAATCGCACATCATGCACGCATTTTTTCTCCAAGCTTCAACAAAACAAGTTCTATTAAGGTCATGTTATCTTTTGGTGGGTGCGCACACGCACACACATTCAACGCCTCATTGCCAATTTACGTGGAAAACTTCAATGTACTTGAATATACTTGAATATCCTTGCCTATCCTTGCAACTTTTGCCGCAGCAGCCCCCTCTGTCTTCCCAATCCCTCCTGGCCATGCGCAAAGAAGTTTTGTTGGAGACAGCGTACGTAGTAGAAGTGCCAAAGCGATTCTGAGAGAACGGCGCACGGATGTACACAGACGGAGTGCGGCGCCGGAAAAAGACCCGGATTGCGGTTTGGGCCACTTCAAGGAAGAGCAGTTGGGGTCCAAACGAGCACCTTGAAACTCATACAGCTTCACTCATCGATCACCTCAAAAAAAACACCCTATATATACAACATCAAGCCAAAATGAAGTTGAATTATGTATATATAACTATATAATATATATACTATATACTTTTTTCCAGAGGTCGCAAATGGCTTGGCGTTCGCCACCAAACATGCATTGCTCCGGGCTACTTTTGTGCCGAGCCCGCGTGGGTCGAGATCACTCGAGTCACTCGACTGGATCCGAGTCACTCGGACGGTTTGCCGTTGACATTTGAAATCTGCGAAATCTGAAACCAAAGGATTCTGCAGATTTCGAGCATCCAGATTTATGCTTTGCAGATTTCGAGGATCGGCGCTGGGTAAGCGGAAAATCAGGACACCTGCCTCTAGCTGGTAAAGGAGATATCAGAACCACCTTGCCCTTAACAGCCCTGAACTATATATCTTGCCTACGTCACTGAGATGTTATCCTGAAATCTGGTATATAGATATGTTTTCATTGCGTTTCTAATACAGTATAATGTGATACAGATTGATATAGTGTATCTCCTGATGCTCATCCTTCACTCTCTCCGCTCAACCCAGACTGGACCCGGCCACCGGAGGTCTCCGCCTCGCTCCCGTCTCCTTTTCCGTCCCAGTGGCTGATCTCCCGCAAGAAGGGCAAGGTGATGCACGAGAGGCCGCACAGCCCGATCACGGTCAGGTCCCTCAGTCGGGGAGAAGAAACGGTCGACGGTTTGAAAGACCAGGTGCACGACCAGGAGCAAATCTGTTGGACTAGGTGGGAACGGGGAGTGACCGACATTAGTTTCAGTTTCCGCGACCCTTGTGACGTTTACCCACTCCTACTGACTGAAGGCTAGTACTTTGAACACATGTGTATTTTGAGGGTAAACAAATGCTGCGACAATTCGTGCAGGCTCCCCTCAAAGCCAGCCAGCCACATCGATGGTGTAGGCAAACGGTGCAACCAATGACAGCACTTCTAGCGTCATTGTTGGGTTCTATTAGGCTACCTTGTGTGTGTGTTGGAGAACCAGGACCTCATCCTGAGTAGATAAAACATGGAAGATCCTAAAACCAATTGGAAACAAGTTATATTTTTAGATTGGAATAATAACTAGTCTATCTACTTCAGGATGACGCACTGTGGCTATGCGATGCTGAGTGCCTTATATAATTATTACAATTATTATATACATTGCGACTCCAACACCTGAAGCGAACCAGTTTTGAGTCGCACAATCCAGGTCTCCTGGGAGCCCCTTGCCAGGTCTCCTTCCCATAATGCACGACGCTGAGGATCCTCAAGGATCGGTCCCGGTAGATCTCTGAAAAGGTCGGGTTCCCTTCTGGAAATCGGTCGGGCTTGTGGTGAATCAACGATCTTCTGGGAATCTTCTTGGAGGGATGACACTGCAAGTATACATACTATTTTGCTGTAATTACAGCTTCTCTGTTCCTTATGTTCAATTGTCTTGTCATTTGTCCTTTCTGAAATGACACAGACTCTCCAGTAGACGGAGTTTCAAACGACCGAAGCAAACATGGGTTGATTGGACAGGTTTTAGAACCCATGATCTTGTACTTCCAGTCTTCATAGGCCCAACAGTTCTGAGTTCTGAGCCGCCATGGTGAAATGGCTTGCAGGAGTGGAAAACAGCCACTTGTAGATGCTCCGGTGGATCTTACTTGCTGGAGTCTTAGGTATATATATATATAGTTTTAATCATCTTTAATCGGTGAATTTTGACGGAAGGTTCAGCCTGCCCTTTTTGGATAATCTTCTGAAAACTAGCTTGGACACATGCATGTTCCAAAACATCTCACCCAAAGCTCAGAATGCTCAAAATAACACTATACCGTTTTAGTCTCAACGATACAGCAAGTATTGCACTATAAAGATGGTGGACACAAACCCAAAACACATAATATATTATACGCTAGTAGTTCGCCAGCTTCCGGCTAACTTGGTGCCCTGGGCACCCTGGCGGCTGAGCGGTCAATGGCCCAAAGACACGGAACCTGGCTACGTCGCCAGCGGAGGAGTGGCCACGTTTGCGGTCAAGGGACATCTCCCGAAACAAGCGATGGCCTCCTGCCTAATAGCAATGGCCTACAACCTAGACGCGATGGCCTCCAACCTAGAAGCGATGGCCTCCTACGCGTCCTTGGAATACACAGCCAACTTGCGAAAGGTCACCAGTGCCAGCGAAAAAATCCCTTGAACCGCACCATTGATGGACATGACATATGTCATATGAACTGTCATATGACATATGGTTAGGGATTTCCCTACAGTCCGCCGTGGACGTTTGATTCACATTACTTTAGTCCAGAGTCCAGAGTCCACAGGATTCATGAGACTGCAAACTGCCCAGCAATAGGGCATAGGACCAGGTCCCCTTCACTGGGGACAAGTGCCCCCGCGTGAAAGGGCGGGTCACGCGATACTTACCTCCTGAAACACGCCGAGGGGGGTCGTTGTGACGCATTACAGGGCTGTAGCAGGCAGTTGCCGGAGTAACCAACGAGCATGAGCTGCAACCATGAGCCTTTCACGTCACAAGGAGCATGCGACCAATGCCACACTACTGGCAACTCAGGATCCTCATCATCTTAAGTAAGTCTGTTCTAAAAGTCGTTCAGCCAACTTCTGAGCACCGCGCTGAACAAAGGCCGAGATGAACACCAAGACCCTCAGGTCGGGCGGTACACTGAACTGGTTATTCAGGAACAAAAACTAGAGGAATACATTGGAACAGTATTTGCACCATACATATTGGGTGTGAATACCAGTGGAATAGCTCTCCATATTTGCACCTGAACATATTGGGTCTGTACATGTCTGTACTACTCTTTTTGCAGACCCTTTGGGACGCAGGAAGAGCCACTTTGTCAGCAAAAGGTCAATGACAAGCAGGGCAAGACAAGGGCCATGTCCTCCCCCCAGGGTGTCCTGCAAGATTTCATGAAATTCACAAGCCAATGAAAGCTCATATATATATATATATATGTCTAGTACTATGTCTTATGTCCAGTCCAAAACCAACAAAGGATAACACAGGTATGATGGGTCAGGCATTATGCTCGTCCAGGCGGTTGCGAAAAAAGGCAACGTCAGGTGGCCAACAAGCAGGGAAAATCCAATGGCAGGGATTGCTGAAAAGCCCAGCCAACCTGGCAAACAAGCTTATAAGAGGCCAAACAAATCCAGAATCGACCAAACAAAGGGTTACCGTAACCATTGAATGAGTCCTGCAACAGTCTACAAACGGTTCTGAAACTTTTCCCAAGTCATGTCACCATAGCTCTGCTGAATGAAATTGTGCTGAATGTGCTGAATGAAATTGGTGATCGACCCTACACGTCTGAGATGCTGACTGCCATCGTCTGAGATGCTGACAAGAGAGGGCCACAGGTCAGAACAACAGCAGGAAACCTCGACTGCCAGGTGATAGCCGAACCCAAACAAATCATCAGGTCAGTTCAGTGATGATGTTGAACAAACCTGATGATCAAAAGATCAGAAGACTTTGATCATGATCACGATCATGTTGGCAACATCTCAAATGGCCCTCGTTTTCTGACTCAATTTCAGGTCACAAAACAATACACAAACCTGCTGTCATGAGCGGGGGTCAAGCAAGGATTTGCCTTTGATACCTTTTGGGGGAACTCATCTTGGCAGTGTTTAATCTCGGCCACAAATACCAAACCAACCTGGTTCCGGGAATGTTCGCTGCATGTCACACGCACAGTACCTGTACCCAAAACGATTCCTCCGCCTGCGGCATCCTGCGGCCGATCCAGGTTACTGAACAGCTGAACCAACAGTAGTTCCCTCCCTCCAGTCCACGAAACATCTCGATGCCAGAACCCCCCATGCGGTCGCGGTTCAGTCCCTTCGTGCCGCACATTCGTGCGTTAGTGAACTGGCCATGGAGTTTCTGGCTAACAGCGGGGAACCTTGTCAGGCCTTGTTTCTCTTTGCAAACGTACATATGGATCCATTTTTCCTCCACTTGCTTCGGCAAGGGCAAGGGAAGGAAAGGAAGCATGCAAGTGCAAGCGCAAGCGTGTGTGTGTGTGTGGTGGGAACTCATCTTGTAAGAACAGTTCGGACATGTTGGGACGCGACCTGTATGAGGGCAACTGTGCACTAGGGGGCACTAGGGGACCGGAGATTGGGTGCACTTCCAACCAAAGCGTTTGTCCATTGGGTGTTATTAATTATGTTTGACTCCTTATTCAATACTGCATGCTTATACTTGTACTCACTCTATTCCTGTCACGAGTTGAAAATGTGTCACATCAATTTGCAAAGGAATGCCTTGTCGAAACGAACGTGCTCAACAGCTGGCACTTTGCTTGCAAAAACAATACCACAGAAATCGACTGTTGGGGACCCTCATGAGAGATTATAGATAAGAACTTTTCTTTTTCACAGACCCCCTGATGAACGATTATTCTTTCATCTTCTTTCACAGATCTCTGGTGAAAGACCTCATAGATTTCAGAAGTCCGCTGTTTGTTTTGTTTCTGGAAGATTCGGGAAGATTGCCTCGGAACCGTCACACCGGTGACGGTTCCGATGGTCACACCACCGCAGCCACTGCGGACCGACCGCCACTGCGGCCCCAGTCACACTGAGGGAATGAAGGGCAGCAGCAGGATCGATGCCTAGACTCGACGGAGACAGGACGGGTCCCCGGTTCACCCGAGACAGGACGTGTATGTGTCTGGAAGACGTGTCGTTTTACGTGTCGTTTTCTATTGGTTTTCCTGCTTTTCTGTGTATTTCTTTCTGTTTGGAGAACTTAGGTGGTTTTCTCAAACATTCCAGCAAAAACACCACATCGTTCTACAATTTACGATGGTGAGGTGGATGTCCGTTATGTTAGTATTTTATGCTTAGGGAGTAGTTCAGTTCTCTGATTTTCTTCTGAAATGATCAGCTTGATCCACACACCCCACTGGCCACCGGACGCCAAAGAGGGCTGCGATAAAGAAAATCACGACCTTCACGTCCAGCCACCTGCGGAGAGTAATATTCCAGTCTCGGTATTGATCGCAAAAGGGCCTCTGGAAAATGGGAAAGCAACAGGATGGACTCCTTTCGACACAACCACCACCACCACAACAACAACAACAAGGACAAACATTGCTTAAAACGAACACAATCAACACAAACAACAGCACCAACAAGCACCAGCAGAAAGAAGCAACAACAACAACTGTACTAAGTCATACTAAGTCTATAGATGTCTCAGGGCAGTTGATATTGATTGCCTCACATCGGGAGTGTACGGCTTTGGGATGCTTGGCAGGGGCTGGGTGAATTGCGTGACTCCCAAACATCATCTAAGAAGCGACTCAAAAGAAGGACTCAAGGACAAGCAAACTCACACAGGCAAACACATCAAAGCCGTCCCCAACGGTTGGCAGCTAGCAAGTCTTGTGCGAGCAATCTGTGATCATGTAGTACATAGAAATATTATGACATTGAAATAGTTGTCTACAGTACGAGTCGTTCATGAGTTTGTCAGTCACATTCTTAGCCAGCTTCGGGCAATCCTGTGCAAGTGGAAGCTCTTTTTGAGTGACCTGTCAGCTTTGCCTCATTCCAATGTGGGGTCGTTGGCATACATGTAGGAGACACGTTGGTTCGGGTGAGGTGGAATCCCAAGTCAATTTGCCTGTACAGTTCCCAGCTCCAGCAAAACTCTCTCATGGAATCAATGGGCCCCTACTGCAGATTGCTAACATAGCCAAACATCGCAAACACTGTGGATGTGGCTCCAAAAGATAAGACCGCGGCACTTAAAAAACCGGAGTGTTTTAGTCATGTTTTCCATCTACCAGTGGTACCCTACTTTTAGGATGGGGGCGCTTTCTTGACCTCCGCGCGGCCCGGACCTGGGCTGCTTTCCCTTGTCCATCATGCTCCTTGTCCAAGCACGCTTGTTCGGTCCAAAGCGAGTTAGTTCGGTGTCTCTCATGTGGGGAGAGTCACCGACCAACAGGTTCCTTTCCTTACCACGACAAAGTAGATATATATATATAATATATATATATAACTATATAATCAAAAAATAATATATATATACTATAATATATAGTTATATTTGACTTGTTGTATGTATGTAGTGCATTAGGTCTTCATGCAAAACAAAGTCCAAATCTATTGAAACAAAGCTCCCCACATCTCCCCACCTAGTGGATTCTGAAGTGGGAAGTGGAAGGCGCAAGCATGCGCAAGTCAAGCCACGGTCAGGTAAAACAATATTGCAGTGTAACATTGAAAAGAACATACAGGTTAACGGTTATGGATATCCAGCCTCCCTTTGGAAAGCCAAAGTGTTCTGTTGCCAACTTCAGGAACAAATAACAAGCACTACTACTGCGGCCTCACCAGGGTGCATCGAGTCCGTGGCATGAAAACCCACCACGCTCCACGTGCAACTACACTCTGACCGCGTCATGTGGTGACGACCCACCGACGAGGTTTGATACGTTCAGATCATCTGACTGAAATGAATGTTTTTTTCTCTTTAATATGTATTTTCCCGCTTTCAGGGGTCAGAGAGGGCAAGTTCTACCTGCATGAAGGCAGAAACTTCTTTTCTCCAGGGTGGGTGGGACCCAAAATATGTAGACCTAATCGCAAAGCTTTTGGCAGGTATCGCCAGTGAGAAAGAATGCTCTGCGAGTGGAGAAGGATGTTCCATGTTTCATGGTAACTGTGTACCTGGGCACGCACCAATCTTGGGACAACAACTAGTGAATTGTTCAATTATACTCCCTGGAACCATCATGGAAGTGGAAAATTGCCCATTGGATGATCATTTTCCGAATATCAAACAGGTGGTGAACTCCACTTCCATGCTTCTTTCACCGAGTGTAACTGAATTGGTGTTGACCCTGTCAAAACCAAACTACGTAACTTTGGAGTTTTTACATATAGAGCACTGCTGAGCCATCAACAAACAATTAGACAAACAAACTCCTTGGACACTTGATTCACCAGAAACCATATCTACATATAATACCTACACATGTTTGATCTTCTTCTGTGTAGGCAGGCACAATCAATAATTACTACACAAAACCTGTTGGATCTGTCTCTGACCGAACTCGTTCTTTCAGCAACTGCCCCTCAGATCAGTGGTCGCATGTAGTTGCCTTCACCCTTCCAATTGGTGATGACACACATAAGTCTCATCCCAAAAAAAACACCCGTTCCATCTCTGAAAACCTTCTCCAAGCCGCGTGACATAGACGTCACCCTCAATCAAGTGCCTGGACGAAGGATAGGCGGATTCTCACCCGAACGAAGGCGGGGATTTCCGGAGTTCATACTTAGGGGTGAGGTAGCGACAACAGGCCATCATAACTACCAACAAAAAAACATATGATACATATGTTTCTTTACACACCACTACACGCCTGAATGATCTCATTAATTGCCTTGACTTCAGCTTTTCAGATGTCCTCCAACTGCCCTGCCCCAAAAAAAAACAAAACAACACGCGACTCAGTTTCCACACTGGTCCACATCAGGAAGGTGCAGCATGAAGGTACCTGACACACTGAACCAGGAACCCTACCAATCCATCATGTAGTTTGACCTCCCAAACTGGATGGACGAGAGATCCTCTCAGTCTTTAGAACGCGCTGCTTGAGCCACATGGGCGCCTGATCAAAAGCTGTAACTGTGGGGCACCCAGGTGCATGCGGAAAAGACGTGGATTCCCTCCTTGGAAATGTGTATGTGAAAAAGGGAGTTTAGAAACAATCCACAGAACAATATTCTGACACGCGTCGGATCCTTCATAATTTCTACATAGGGCTCCCTCTGCTGAAGCACAATCCGAAACAAAAGGTTATCTGATCCTAATCCAACATTGACTTTGTTTGACACTCATCATGCACAGCAATGATCACTAATATTGTGCAATTCATCAACATGTCTCAATACGGAATATGCTTGCATATGTAAATATTATATAATATTATATTATATATAAATGTTCCCGTTTAGCGGTACCTACCTTCCATGTCGTTTTACCAGATATGTGTAGCCCTTCGTTGGTTTCAAACAGATTTGCCGAGGGGCTTTGATTGGAAACTGATTGTAGACATTCTTTGCAGAAATTAAACACATTAATTTAGTGTGATCTTTCGAGACAAAGAAACAATAAACATTGGAAAACCGTGTATCACCGAAGGCTTCTTTGCTGCCGAAAAGAGCGCGACCTGTTTCCATACAGGTCTTGATGAAGCCCCCGGGGTAGGGCGGCCCCAGCGAAAAGTGCAGCAATGGCGCATGGCGAAGAAAAATCATATTGGAGCCAAAGGGCTCAAGAGGAACTGGCACTGCAGCTTCAAAGATCTGGAGACCTTGCGGAACTGCCAAAGGACCACCAACCCTGGATGCAGAGAGCGACAGACTATTCCCAGGGTCAAACAAAAGGAAGCCTTGGAGAGGTTTCATGGAGGGAGTTGGTGGTGAACGCAATCATGCAATGCTGGGGAAGCAGGTGAACTACACAGTCAGCGCCCAGCAATCAGTGCGGGTTGCGAGTGACACGCAGCGGCCGGCGATCAATGTAGGTGACATGCAGCCGCTTGCAACCAGTGACGTAAGCCAACCTTATGGCCTTATGGAGAGGGTCATGACCAACAAAGTGGTGTACAAATCATGGCTGGATGGCTTGGCCAGAAGAGAAAAAGGAGTTCCACCCGAGAGTTGGTTTGGTCAGGAACGACCATGGAGGAGCTCGAAGAAAATTGGTGGACATCATCACAACCTGGGTGAAGGATGATGAAGGCATGGATGTTCAGAGGGAGGCGTCGGTAGTGGAAGAACTCCGTCGCCAGACCTGATGCGACAGAAAGTGGATGTCCTCAGGGGCATGAAACAGGGGATGTCAACACCGAGACAAATGACTTTGATGGAGAATCCGTGGACTCCAACAACGGCAATGTATACACCAATGGAACCACCAGTTGTGAAAAGAAAAGCAACACCAGGCGCTGAAGGTTCACCACCAATGCAAGAAAGCTCAACACGTCTTCCTGAACTACCAGCATGGCCAAGGCAGAAGATGGGAGAAGAGGACCTTACAGTAATCGTGGACTTCCTGAAGGCGGGTCGATCCGACATTAACGTTGCGACGGCTCGTTGAACCAACAAGGACATGACCTACAAGAAGGGCAAACTGAAACACCATATGGACCGCGACAGGGTAAAGGCAAAAGCAACAGTGGTGTAAGAAACAAAGTTGGGAATCTGGAATACCAGCACAAATCATACAATACATGGACAAAAACACTTCCATGACACGTTTGCACTGGCCTGAATTGAAGGGAGAGATCAACCAGCAAAGTTGTGGCAAAGATCTCATGGAGGATGGGATGAGGATGGGAGCAGGCAAACAAGATGCAAACGTAGTCTGAGGAGCAGATGCATGATGTCCGACCTCCACCACCAAGGAACCACCAAGGAACCTAACAACACAGAGTGCAAGTTTATTGGCTGTGGCAGAGTTGGAAAAAATGACCTGGGTGCCGAACATTGACGTGGGGATTGGAATGAATTTGAGTCAGTGTCTAGCCGCGGGGAATAAGTTGCCTTGATCCTGTTGACACGCACTCATGCGGAAAGGTTCAGCAGGAAGAGTGCGTGCGCGATCTTTCAGGACAAAGAAACATGGACAACACATGTATCACGGAAGGCCCTTTCGTGCCCCAAAGAGTGCGACCTGTTTCCATACAAATTTAATTGGGTTTAGGAAGGCTTTTGAGAACACTGATTTGACTTGGAAAACACTCACACATCAGTTGCTTTTCACGTTGCAATTGAATTCGCATATTTAGAACACCTTGAAACCCAATAGGTTACTTTGTAATTTTTGAAGTGCCGGCAACATTTACATGAACTATTAGTAGCGGATTGTAGTTTTTTTTGTTGAGTTTAGGAAGAGGTTTGTAAATGATTCACTTTGGACAAAAAATCCTTTCGAAGTACGAGTGTGAGACCAATTAAACCATGGATTGTGAATTTGTTTGGAACTGACGTTAATTTAAATTGAGTTCCGATCAAAACCCGCCCTGTCTAAAATCTGTCAGAATGTGAAACATGTTTCTCCAATTTGTTCCCAATTTTTGCACTTCTTGATTGGGAACTTCAAGCAGAGAGAAAGCGTTGAAATCAACAAAATGTTTATTAAAATGGCATGGGTTCGCATGACCATCAATAGTTTAATTCATTTGCTGACAGGCTTCGAAAGTTGTTAAGTGGAAACAAATTGACAACCCACCGTAAGGGGTTGCAAGTGGACACAAATTAAACATCAGTATGGTTCATTGTATTGTATAGTATATGTTAAAAGGTTTGAAGAAAGTGTTCAAAACATATTTTTTACTTGATCTGTCGTTCAAAACGGACAATTCAATTATCTATGTTTTTTAAACGTGCTTGAAAGGGGCCTTGAAACTTAACATTTCAGTTGAGTTTAAAACGGCAGTTCAGAAGGAACTTTAACTAGAAACAAATTTAAGAATACATACTCATGTTTACAGATTCTAGACAAGGTCTCATGTGGAACCCAAGTACACACCAATAGCGTTTAAAGCGAGTTTCACTTGAAAAATAGGAAAAATGAATAGTTATAAGTCTTAATACTGTCAGAGCAGTCGGGCAGCCTAACCACTAGGGAAGAGGTAGGTTCCAGGAAAAGTGGAGACTAAATGCGAGCGTGTAACATTAGTACAGTTGGTGAAGCAGTGTTTTACAAATAATGAGAGCGACAAAATAGCGATCAACCATGTGAATGTGGTGCAAAGAAAGAACGTACTTAGATAAGAGGGTTCCATGTACTTTAAGAGCAGAATTCAGAAGAATACAATGTTCTAGAATTGCACCGAACCCTGGCCAAAAGCAAAAATAAATATTTATATTCTCTATATACAGAAAGCACAAGTTGTGCGCAATCTGACTTCTGACTTCCTGAACCTCCAAAAAATACTGTAAAATTTCTGGAAATCTCTAAGTGCATGAGGTACTTTCCAAAACCTTGTGTATATGATCCAGGGACCTTTTAGGATCATGTTTCTCGCGTCCCTTTGGACTGACGCAGCGCTGCCAAGTTCTCCAGCCAATGCCCGTGCTCGATTCTTTCAAAAACCGGATCTTCCAAACTGACTCGTTAACATTACTTTTTGGATCCTTTGTCACCCTGCTATAAATTGAATCGCGGTCGGTCAAGAGGAGCCAAGCAGCATCGACAGTCCCACCCGCGTCGATACAGACCATTGCGAATACATTATTTTTCAACATATCATTGCACGTTAACCTTAATGTTTATTCCGCCTCCACCAAGGTTGGATTATAGACCCCATCCAACATTGTGAACGTATATTGAAAACTGAGTGGTTGCTAGGACCACCTGTCTTGCGATAGTAGCAACTGCTTCGAACTCGCAATGTTCGACTCGCTCCGACCCAGCCAGAAGCCAAGAAACAAGCCAGTCTTCGAGCACAACCAGCCATCAATGGAACCAACAGACTACTAATGTAACCAAATGTACCGCCAAGAGCAGTAGTATCAAACAACTCACGACAATTGCACAAGCGCAGCCAACCATTACTAAGACCCACATCCCAACACACAAACACAAACCCTCAGAACAGCAGCAGTATCAAACAAGTTCAGAGCCGGAAACTACAACAGAACGGCCGCAAACAAAGAGAGGGATAGTGAGAGAGAGAGAGAGTGTAGCACCCGCACCAAAGCCAGCTCCTGCAACTTAGCCTGAACGCACACCTTTTTGGAACAAAGAAAGTTAAAGTTGTGTTGGTGTGAAGGACCACAGAGCACGCTAGGAGTGGACGAGAGAGTGAAGTGAAGACCGCTCAGGCAGAAGGCAGCTGCAGATCCAGACAATCCAGAACGCAATATTTTGGCTTAGGGAGGAGCCTTTTGGCGTCGAATTTTTTCGCGCGCTTCGCGGTGCTCATCTTTGTGCTCACTGTTAGTGTGCCGGGCAAGGAACAATATATACAGTTCACTTCGATTTGATTTTGTTTTTCCGGTATTTAAGTGTTTGAAACAATACAAGCAAGTAAATGAGTAAATAAGTATGTTTAAGGGTTTATGTTTAAGTAAATAAGTATGTTTGAGTGATTGAAATTTTAAACTTCATACCGATTTCACCGATTTCCAAAATTTTTGGTATTTATGTTCAAAAACAACAAAACAAGTAAACAAAATATTGAAACATTGAACTACTTAATTGGATGTCGTCTTGTTTGGAAGTTAAGTTCAAAAACTCATGATTGACTATGCAAAGGATTTCCTATTGTATTCCAATTAAGAACTTTTCTTAGTTATTTGACTGGATTACCTTTCGTTTTCAATTTAAATGCATAGATATATCTAAATGTTTGTGCGTGGGTTTGTAAGTTTACATATGCACTAACGAAATCATACCGAAAGAACACTCTATCATATATATATATGTGGCACCCCGAAAAACAACCAATATTCGGGGAGCATATTCAACCTTCAGAAAAGTTAAGACACACTGCAAGCACGCTAAAATATCATGAAAGGTAGATACCGGGGTTGTCCTTTTGTGAATTATTGAATATCCACAAAATGTTTTCTTCAAAAATTTGTAGTTGTATGATATATGGTGCCCCCAATCGTCCTACATGCCATTTCATGAGGTCACTCAGAACCTATGCTGATGCGCCAAGCATTGAAAAAAAAACAACGACAGGTCCGCACCATCGATGCGGCAGTCGAAGCTTTCCCGGAAGGTCTCTTGCAGGTACCACCTTGCATGGAAAGAGGAGCAGAACAGTGAGGCACTGGAAAAAGAATGTACCCTGGCCGCCCTGGCCCGGAAACTCCAACTACTGGCATGGGTTTCGGGGTCTAACTACCATTCGGTGGGAGATGGAGTCTGACTGAAGCCCAGTCAGACACTATGGTTTCTGATCTGCGGACCTGCTTCGCTCCTTTCACTTCCAGCGACAGGCCTTCGCCTAACGCACAAGGAACTCTCGTCCTGTGACATTGCCACCGGTTCTGAGGGTTTTCCTCCACAGCCATTGATACACACGACGTTGCAACATTGCATTCATACAACTGACGCCGTTCTGTTTCCCTTTCCGTTTCAACTGCTTCGGCATAAAGCACTTCAGACTTCCCCAAGCAGCATCTGGTCAAAGTACAAGAGGTTGTCATTCTTGACGTAGAAGCGGCCGAGTGAAGATGCGTAGCACTCAACTTCATTGCCGCAGCTGGATGGACTCCATGGCCTTCCTGCTTGCTTCAGCTTCACGTACCGACACGACACGCGAGAAGTTGTCAGCGTTGTGTCACATCATCTTCGAAGCACATCCAAACCAACGTCATTAAACCCCCACCCAACCCCACCCGACCCTACCCCCACCTTCCAAAGCGTGTGTGCATGTCACATCATCTTCGAAGCACATCCAAACCAACGTCATTAGACCCCCACCCAACTCCACCCTCCGATAGAAGCCTGTGGCTCATATGTGAAAACGCTGCCGAATTCCACTATGGCAGGAGCCACAGGTGCCTGAAGGCGTTATGGGCAACTACCATTATATAGAGCCCGATAGGGTATAAACCCACCATGAAATGTGTGGTGAGGTGGGACAGTGGAAGCACCAATTGAGAAAAGCAAAGCCAGGGCCCCAGCGCTCCTGCGATTCTATTCAATTCTAGTCAGCCACAAAATAAGCTCTCGTTTTCACTAGTTGCAGGAGTGGCTTCAAAGCTGGCAACATTTCATTTTGATGTTTTTCTCTGTATGTACAAGTCAATGCAAAAGATCTTGATGACTCTTGCATTGAGCGTTCCCGTAGCCCCAGCCAGTTGACGCTTTCCGTACTGGCAACAAATAGTCGGCAAAAACAAACACAGAAGCGAAACCCAACGTGACTCTTTTGACTTGACTTGATTGAAGCGAAACCGGAGAGCCAGGACCGTGAACAGTCAAACCAAAACATACCTCGGCAAATATCACACAGCACAAAAAAGAAAGGAAGTGCTTTGAGGCAGGTGGAGTAGAGTCACTGAATCCTCAATAGCATGCAGGAACCAAACAAATATGATCAAATACGCAGGAAACTAAACACAATACATCTTGCCCAAACCTATAAACAAGGGTGCATAAATAGCAAGTCGTGAAGTCCTTTCACTCCTTTCCCCTCCAGTTCCTACAACCTAATTCAAGTTTCAGCGCCATTGCCACGCCTTCTTTGACTTTTGAATGGCAGAACTGTTGAACCAGTGCGGGGGAGATTAAAAGTAATCTAAAGACCAGGTACCCCCAAGGATCTTGCCTTGCGGCGGCATCACTTCCGCTGGCGGCATCGAGGTTAGTGGGCTCCCTGACGGGGTTTCATGCTCCACCAGCTCGCAGCGGTTCAGAGGGGTCGAATGGCCCGGCATGGTGCCATTGCGGCAGGTGTAGCCTTGTGTCGGAAGCGCGAGGTGAGTGCCATGGCCGAAGGATCGAGGGGATGTCGGGTGGTGGGAGTGTCTCACAACTCAGTGGACAGAAGTGAAGGAGCCCCTTCTTGCAGTGGTTGAACTGGAGGATATCCAAACCAAAGATGTTTGACGGGAAGATCATCACCATCTTGGTATATGTTCAAAGACTCGGGTGGGGGGCATGACTTGGGTTACATGAGTCTGCCAACTTTATAAAATCAATGAAATCCATTGAAATCCCATGTAGATCTATCACATGATTTTGTGGATGATGATGCATTCTATAATGATAAGGTTCAAACAACAACTTGGTAGTGGTTGAACTGTTGTATAGGAACCTGGAACAATGGCAGCTTATGTTACAAACAAATGTCCTTTGTGGCTAGTCCTGCAAACAGTCACGGAGTCTCAAAGAAAATATATAACAAAAACATGAAGACATGGTCAAACGTCTTGAGCGTCTCGTCGCATCCAGAATTTACCCCTTGCGTGTACATGTACAGTGAAATATATATACCTGCAGCCTCCCTGACCTTCCTTTTTAGAGGTCGCTTTCAAAAGTCGGTCTTGGAACCGAAATCCTTCCTTTTGAACAAAGGAGCGTGTTTTGCGAAAGGGTTGCGTTTTGGGACCCAGGCCCAGGACATCCCAGGACAAGTGACCAGATGCACACCCTCAAGTGCTATTTGGTGATGTTCATCTAAAGATTGGATGAACTCTTTGGCCACCCTCCACTTCAAATACACTGCTTCTCATTAGATTATTGATGATCATTGGGCCAAGAAGATCATAGAAGGTTTTCTGGTGTGCATCTTTGGACTGGTATCCAATCACAGCCCCGGTTTCCCCACCGGCCACTCACATCCACGTTCGTCGCAGCGAACATTTTCCCGGTGTAGCCACCGGCCGCTGGTCATCGAGCTGGTCATTTTGACCTGTTGGGGGCCTCAGCCAACCGGGATGCTGGTCACAACTCGAAAGAATGGGCATTTGTGGACAAACTTGTCCTTGAAGTATAACCAAGTCTGAAAGGACCATGATCCCCCAACGTGTTTGTTGCTACCATAGCAAAATAGTTCATAGGTTAAACAAATCCATTATGATACACTGCATCCCGTTGTGTCAGCTTCACTGGACCTGGCGCACTGTTTGGACAAATCATGCCTTTTGTTTCCTCAGCCAAATTTTTGATTCAAGTTTTTGTGCTGTTTCTGGTACTCTTCCTTGGGCATGGCATCCCTTGCTGGTGTGGTGGATGAGTGGGACTCTTCTGCTGATTTACGTGAGAGGATGCGGGAGAAACGTCGTCTGTTCTTGCCTGAAGAGGGGAAGGAAACCCTATCGGCCACTGTTGCTTGCTGCAGCATGAACTTTGAAGTGCTGAAGCCCCTAGCTCAACGTTTGCAGAATCCACCTGGGACGGTTGGGATGTTCACGGTGCCTGACCTTTTGAAAGAGAATCTCACCTGTAACAAGTCTGATTTTTTTTGTGTTCCACCATCAACCTACCATCATTGGGGCATTGGGCCAAAAGATCAATAAAAGACTTGATGTCGTAGGTACTCTTCTTGGCTGTCTGTTGCGCTCCTAGGATCAAATCCCTCTACGGCAGGTTCAAAATCCCATTGCCATCCAAGAAGGATCTCAAGAATGAGGCAAAGTTAGCCAAGGGAAGCATGGTGCTTCTGAAACGAAAGCTTCAGCGCGAGCAAGTTTGCCGGGACCCCTTGTTCCAGAGTTTGATGGTCATGGTTTTTGGCGACCGTGATGATGAAGAAAAGTTGACTTTCCAGGAGCTTTGTTTCTCTGTCATTGCCTATTTTAAGGAAACAACTTGTATCATATCATAAGTTGAAACATTGAAAGCTTGTGGGTTTGGTGTCTTTTGATCCTGGTTCATCATGCATGTGGCTGATTTTGTATTTTTCCACCAAACCATTCTGACTTCCAGGACCCTGAGGGGGAACCAGAGCAAGATGTGGACGAAGTGGAGATTGCAGGTGTGGAGTCGGATGGAGAGCTGGATGATGAGGATGCCATTCCTCTTCAAGAAGAAGCTCAGGGTAGCGCCTTCATGGAGGATTCCATTCCTCTTCAACAAGAAGCTGAGGGGGGGGGTTTTGATGGAGGATTCCATTCCTCTTCAAGAAGAAGCTGAGGGTAGAGAAGCGGCGGAGGGTAGCGCCTTCATGGAGGATAGCCAGGATCCTGAAATGCAAGTTGATCCTGCACCGCTTGCGGCCCCTGCTTCTTCTGATGCTGCTCCCACCGAGGTTCCAGTCTATCTTATTGGAGACAGCCCAGAGAAAACGGATATGGTGGAGGAAGACAAAAGCTGGGAACAGTGCGCTAAGAACTTGATCGACAGCAGGCAGTCGATAGAAGATCAAATCAGTGAGCTAACTGCCAAGTTGTCGGTTGCCAAAAAGCAACGAGCTTCCCAGACATTTGGTCATTTACTCGGACACATTTTGTGTGGAAATAAAGATGGGTGATATTGGAGGACTGGATATGGGGTCCGTATAGTTTTTTACTTTACAAGCAAATCAGTGACCATTGTCTTCGAACCGGCTTTGCTGAGGATGGCCAGCCAAGCCTTGCAACGTGGAAAGTCGACTCCGCACTTGGTCTTGGAGAGCTTGCCTGAGGTGGGAGAGGATGGGGAAACCCAACTGCTGCACTCTATGGAAATGGAGCATTTGGCCAAAATGTTCTCGGAGACTCGAGAAGTTGAGGTCCCTAAATGTCCCACTGTAGCCTGTTTGATTATACTTATATGGTCTTTTTGTCGTTGGGCTTACTTTACCTTAGTCATGAGTCACACGCCTTTTCAAGAAAATCTGTTGTTCTTTATGTGGAATCTTTGGCTCCCTCCTGCATTAATTCTCTTCCTCATGTTGTTTGCCTCATCTTCAGGTATTGCGTCGGGATCAGCTAAAATTGAAGTGTGAGGAAGGCAATGAGAATGAGAAGGAGAAGAAAAAGAAGACTCCAGGACGTCCGAAGGGAAAGGCAAAAGGTAAGGCAGCTGCCAAGGCGAAGGCAAATGCCTCAAAGGCCAAGGCTAAGGCCAAGGCTAAGGCCAAGAGCAAAGCAAAGAAGACTTCCCCGGCCCGGGAATTTAAAGAAGCACCAGAAGAAGAGGTGCAGGAGGAAGAGGAGAATGAAGATGAGGAGGTGGCTTCTGATGGTGCTGAACATGAAGAAGGTGAGGTAGCACCAGGGCCTACCAAGCGGGTGAGGAAGGCTTCCGCAATCACGCAAAAGAGTGGTACCAGCAAGCCTGAGGCGAAGAAGAGGGCCAAAAAGGACAAAACCCAGGAAACTGAGAGGAGCGGGCTGAAGGAAGAACCAGTTGAAAATGATGGTTTGAAAGGCGAGAAGAAAGAATGCAAGGAAGCCAACCGCAAACCTACGAAGAGAAAGGTCGGCGGGGCGCCTTCTACCTTTGCGAGGAGGGCGGAGCCAACGTCAGAGTTTGGTCGGCTGAAGTGGAATGCTTTGAGAGGGGCCTTCAACGAAGTGATCAAACCGCACCTCACTCACTACTCGGCTGCTGAGGCCCCACAAGGGTGAAGAGTGGGTGTGTGTGTGTGTGTTTATAAGTTTTGGGTGCAAGCAAATGGCTCAATCTTAGTAGGTCAAACTTTTGGAAATCGATGCCCATTCGAATCCTGGGTGCCCAAATCTTGTTGGTCTTCTGAACCTTGAGCTGGAACCCATTTGTATTACGTCGTATCCCAAATTGCGATGAAGTCGGAGTTGTCATTGCTCTGGTCACTGTTGGTCGAGCCAGTGCTTGTGCAATTGGCAAGGGTATCATTTTGAAGTTTAGAGCATTCGGGTGTGCCAGCGAAACTTTCACTAAGTATTTGCATGTTTCCCCCCAGCTTGCAAAATTATTTCCAAACAGTGCGCATACCTTTCCCAAACTGGTCTTACTTTGATAAGGGTCGGTTAGAGGCATGGAGCTGAGACCTAGGACATCCTCAGACTGCTCCAGGAGTCAATCCTTTTAAAACCACCATATACCACCCTCACATGCAATCTCACAGTCAACCTCGCTTGAGGACAAGTTTTGGAAGCACGCTACGGAAAAGTGGCAATCCATGGAGGTGAACGAAGGCAACATCCATACCCTGGCAGAGTCTACTGCCTCTGAGTTCCTGGCGGAGCAGCGCGCATAGTTGTGTTGCTGCGTTGAAGCCTGGGCGCTCCGTACAACTGCTTTAGACTTGAATCAAACTATGAAGATTGACGTCATCAATGGTTGGAATTTATGAAACTAGTATCTTTTCGATATATCACCCAGTGCTTCAGCCAGAAATTGAAAGCAGCCAGCCGTGCTGCGTCCATTGGCGAAGGCCAATCATGGCAAATTCGAGACTTAGAGTTGGGTGAGCAATATCACAACGATATGGCATTGAACAGCCTAAGTCAGCTTAGGTGGCGGTCAGTTGACACA
Source organism: Durusdinium trenchii (assembly GCA_963970005.1). Taxonomy (NCBI): domain Eukaryota; class Dinophyceae; order Suessiales; family Symbiodiniaceae; genus Durusdinium; species Durusdinium trenchii. The sequence goes on from CAXAMN010001669.1 coordinate 1,327,867, forward strand.
TGTACTCAGCCAGGGTCTAGTATAGATCATGTTGCACATATCTATTTTTGATGCTTTTGGTAGGAATGGGCACTGTTCTTGCAAACCCATGTTCATTCAAAGCTTGACGACCGCTATTGCTGACAGGTGGTACTATGGGCCCACCCTATAGAGTGCCATCGTTGTTGCTGCTTCTTTGGGGAAAACATGTTCAAAAATGGCCACCACCGCAACAAACCACAAACACTAAGGCCCAGCTTTGTGCTCCTCTTGCCCATGTTGCTCTGGGAAGCTTTGGAATTGATTTCTAAAAAAGGTAACCTCACAGGGGCCTCTCTTTCAACCTACCACCTGCCTCCCTGTCTGGCACTTCATCCTGGTCCTGCCAATTCTTCTGAGGCCAAGACCAGCCATGGAGGTTGACTTTCACAACAATGACCTCAGGAGTGACTTTCACGTGAATGACCTCCGCAGCCCTGGCATGATTTGCTATGTGCAGGTTGAAGTCAGGAGGTCTGAGATGGGACATGGATTTCAGAGTAAACTGACCTCACAAAATGTGTCAAGTGCCTTTTGAATCCAAACACAAAACGATTTGTTTGGCAAGTATCGGAGAATATCAGAGAACTGAATTGAATACGCAATATATACAAAGGATGATTTTCTCCTGTGCACAGCAAATGTTTTTTGGTGTCATCAGCGACGCAACTGCAGTGCAAGCACAATCGCAAGTCCCCTGAGATCATTTTGGTTTGGGGCTGAGGGTTACAAAGATCCCGGCCATTTAGGACACTTGCTGTCAGCCATGGCTTTGGAGACCATGGATGGGGTGAAGCAGAGAAAGCTCAACATAGTGCTGCAGAGATTGTATTCGATTGGGGCACCAAAAGACACTGGGCCCAATGGTTTGATCAAATCAGAGTTTCCATGGACTGAGTGACAAAACTGAACTCTGCAACCATATCTTGTGACGCTGGTTGGTTTAAGAGGATTTGGTCGCGTACGCATCAAACCTGTGTCTCCCAGCCTCCCGAGGCCTTGATGGCCTGCATTTTGCTTCTGGCCTTGAACAAGGACTTTGATGTTTTCAATGAGGCAGTTGGAACCATGGTTGACTGCTGGGTTTTGAGGGAGAGTACAGTATACCGTATACCACAAAACGCCACAAAAAGATTGTCAGCAAACAGCCACAAAAAACAATACGCCACAGACTATTTGCATGCAGTGCCCGGGCCAGGCATACAGCTTTCTGGAGCTCTTCTCAGGCAAGGGATGGGTGACTAAACTGATGAAAGTGAATGGTATCGCATCCGCAAGCTTTGACATATCGTATGGAGAACCAGTGCCCGGAAAGCAAGATGCAATGGACTTATTGTCAGATGCTGGATTCGCGCTTTTTGATTGCAAAAGTGATAGACCATGATGACCACCATTGCTTGTAAATCCAAGCCCACCCTGAAAACACATTGTGGACCTTTGCTTATCCAAATCAGTTTCTAAGGTTAGTGCTCCTGTCCATTCTCAATTGCAAATTCGAGAACTTTCTCGTGGTCATCGGCTTGGTATGCAGCAGCTGGGTCACCGTGTCGCAAGGGACACACAATCGGGCACCATGGTTTCCTATGGGTCGTGATGAATTTGGATTTGTGAATATGGGAAACCAATTGACTTCAAGGAGCCTTCACCAGCTTGCAAGTTGCAACTGTGGGTCGTGAATTATCATGCAGCTAAGGGATTTAAAGGGTGCAACACATTACCCCACCAAAGGAAATTGTTCAAGGGTGGAACTGTGGAAGCTGTTCTCAAAAGGATGGACATCGATGCTGTTTTTCAAAAAACTCACAAGCTATCAAAGGCGAAACTAAACATGAGCAATCCTCATCAAACCCCTCCCACACACTCCGAACTTGGTGCTGATCGCGCTGCCTTCTCGTCGCTCCAGGACAGCTCTCCTCATCCTGGCCATCACGGCCATGGGAGGGACGTGGATATTGGAACAGCCCCGAAGCAGCCTTGTGATATGGCATCCTAGGATTAGACTGCTTTGGAGGCTACTTCCAAAGGCCACAGTGACCAAACCCACAAACAAAATCCAGTTGCATGTCAGTGGACATGTGGATGTGTTGTGAGTGCTTTTCTTTGTGGTAGAGATCTTTTTCAACTAATCGTGCATGCAGGTGTATGAAGCTCGGTGGTGGGCCTGCATGTATGGCTCTGCCACGGCAAAAAGGCATATAGCCTGGTCAAATTCCCCGACAGTGCAGCTTCTGGATTTGGGTCAGATGGTGAGGGCGCACTACAAACTACAGGGTGTGAAGTCCACCAAGAAGTACAGAAACAAACGTGGCAAGGTGGCCTTTTGCGGCTCATCTTTCCTCAAACAAACACAGTGCCTGTACATTGATATTGCTTTTTTTCTAAACTAGACCAATCAACATCGCCCAATATAAAGCTTCCACACCCAAACTCATGGTGTCGTGTACTGTACTATTGGTCAAGAAGCATTATGAACGGAACCTTTCTGAAACCAAAAAGTTTTTGACAGATGGTCCAATCATTGACCCCAAGAAAACATGTTGCACCACTTGGTCTGTTGTCCCGTGTCACAGTTGTTGCCCAGGACGTATCCACCTGGCTTCGCGAAGAAGATCACCAAGCTTCACTCCAGGTTCTGTGCGAAGCGGACTTTGGAGTTTGGTGCCGGCATTGAGGGAGAACATCTCAACTTAGGAGTTTACCTTTTTGAAGGTCTTTCCTGGGACACTGATTGGTGGCTTGATGCTGGAATGGACAGCACATTCTGCTACCTTCGTGGAGCCAAGGGATTGTGTTTGGGATCCTTGAGGCATCTTTTCCCAACGCACATTTAATCAAGTGGTTGCAAATTCCAACACCTTCTCTCAAAGAAGCAACTGCACTTCCCTCAAGCACTTTGGTTGGGTTGGGTCAAGGAGAGAGAAGGAGTTTGTGCAACTCTAGCCTAGAGCTTATATAGCACCTTATAGCTCAGAATCTTTGCACGCATGAATGCATGCGTGCTAATTAGCCTGTGACACTCCAGGTGCAAGCTGTTCGAACACATGCTCCTGCGTATCGTTCTGGACATGTTTCTTCATTGCCCAACTTCAGCTGTTTCATCTGTTTTTGATGTGGTTGCAACAGTTTTTAGGAGCAATATGTTAAATTTTAAAGGATATTTGGAAAAACTGCAAAATACGTACTTAGTATGGATTTAGTACGTATGGAACCCGTACCGAGATTCGTACCCGTACTAGGGGCGTAGAAATGCGTACAAAGGTCGTAGAAATGCGTACTAGAATACGTACTATTTCCGTACTATCACTGTTTGTCAACAATCGGGTTTTTGATGGTTTTAGAGTCATTTGGCCAAGAATTCCATCCAATCCTGAGCATTCACCCATGTGCTTCCATTCCTGATCCCCTCAGTTGAGCCTCCACAAGGATTTGGCTCGTCGTTCAGCCATAACCTGACAGGTTGTGGGTAGGGATGGCGGATGGGAAGCTTTCCAAACGGAAAACCGTTCCTTCAAAAACTTGGAGTTGTGGAGAGTTGAAAGATGGTCATGAAAAGCTCATGGCAGTGAAGACCGAAACACCTGGCAAAGCACAAGTTGATCTGGAGATTGAGGAGACACAAACCAAACGCAACACTTTTGTGTTTTATGATGTCGCCCCAAAGCCAAAAAAGATCACCCTCATGCGACCTCAGGAATATGAGCGCAAGCTTCAAATGCTGAGGGATGCCAAGGCTGCCAAAGATGCCAGTGTTTCTCAATTGCATATGGGACATTGACAGTGCTACCCAAACATTTTGACACCACATGAACCCTGCAAGCAATGGTTTGGCCCCAGGAAGCTGATACCGTACCAGAATCTTGGCAAGTTTGTTCATGTTGGAATACCATACCTGTTGTGAGCTCATGTTGGTTCCCACAGTGTACTGTATCCAAGGGAAGCCCTGCAAAGATCAGGCCAGCTGCGAAGGCAGCTGGGAAACCAGCGTCTGCCAAGAGCAAGGCGAAGGCAAAAGCACAACCAAAGGCATCGTCAGAGAAACACCCTCGCAGCCCTGCCAAGCCACACCAGACATCACCGAATACCAAGCCCCCAAAGCGAATGAAGGGGAAACAACCAGAAGAGGACCCGCACAAGTTGATTGAAGAGCTCCGCAAGGCCTCATGATTTGGGATTGTACTTTTTTAGACTGCACATACGCAGAGTATGTTCATATTGTAGCATATTGTAGCCTTTCTCCACGCTTGGTTCTCCCTGAAAGGCCAACCAAAGAATGCAGCTAGAGATGGAAGAAATGAAGAAGGGTCAGAATGCATCCAGTTCCAAGAGTGCTTATACCACACCTCCCCCCAAGATTTCAGCCCCATCGCCTGCCAAGCCCAAGATCACACCGCCGGCAGAGCTGAAACCTCCACTGACTGAAGGTGCAAGGCTCAACCGGCTGCGACGCATGTGTGAGATGAAACCGTCAGGCAAGTGTAATGTACCAGAACACATTCACCAGAGATGGAAGAAAAGCACTAAAGAAGAAAAGGAAGCAATGTGTGATGAACTTGATTCGTTGGGATGGTCGAAGGACAGTTTTTGGTCAAACAATTTCAGGTAGTGCGCTTTTGGCATGGCTCATTTCATGGGGGTTTTACCGTGGAGTTGCTTACTATCTTTGCCCTTGATCTCCCCCAGGATATGTTCGTCACCAAACTCACCAAGACCTTGTCCAAAACCAACAAGCTCAGCAAGCGTAAGAAGAGAGGTTGGTTTACAAAAGAGGCTATGGCTCGAGTTTTGAACTGGTCTGCGCCCCTTGTCTTATGAGATTGACAACAAAACACCTGTTGATCTGTGGGTGACTTCCCTATAGGCTTGATCGCGACTGGCAAACTCCTGCAGAAAATCCCAGGTCTTACATCAAGAGCGTGGTGGAGTATTGCGAGCGACCTGGAAACATCGACCGGCTGACCAAGAAACTTTCTTGCATGAAAGGGACTGTGTTTGCCATGCAGCTGAAATCAATGCACAGCAGACTCAGCACATCAATGTTCTTGTGATATTGCCACTAACCCATGGGGTCATGACCAGAGCTTGGACGTGAGGAAAGATCGCTACAATAAGAAGCTCAAGAAATACTATGTTGTGTATGAGGAGGGTGACGAAGAGTTGTCAGAAGATGAAGAGCGCCAAGAGAAGGTTGACCAAGATGCTCCCTCCCCAAATTTTAAAAAAATAAGGCTCCAGGCCATAGGATGTTCTCAATGAGCATATGTTCACGAAATCCTGGGCCCCAAGCTCTCCAACCTCAGGTTGCAGATGATGAAATCGAATTCCAGCGGCTGGGCCATGTGAGAGATGACCCTGATTCTGATGACAACAAGTCGGAGAAGGAGGCTGGTGCGAAGGAGGCCAACAGCGCCAAGCAGGAACCTTGTAGGAACTGTTTCTCTTGGGTGTTCATCGCAAGGTATTGCAAGGTAAAACATGCGCATGTCAACTTGCAAACAAACAACAACATTGAACACTTGCAGGAATATACAAAGAATGGTATCGTTCAGCAACAGTCTTCTTGCCCGATCTTCCAAGCTTACGGAGTTGTGCCAGCTTTTAGAGACTGCCCTTGAAGAAGCTGGAAAGAAACCTGACAGTACTGAAGGAAAACGTGTGACCAAGTCTTCTGCTGAGACTTCACTACACTTTCATGAAACAAGTTGGACCAAGAACTGCTGTACCCGTGTCCTTTGCCATCCTCTGCTGGCCCCACCAGCTCAGGTCAGTGCAAGGTCTAGAGTCGGCATGCGAGACCCTGGAGCGAGAGTATGAAGGTTGTGAGCAAGTGAGATTGGATGTTTCCGGTCTTGAAAGTGAGAAGAACCTGGCTGATTCTGTGGCCAAAGAGCTCCTTGCCCATAAGATCCATTTCAATACACACACACACCACTTGGTATTGCAGCATTTTGGAATGTTCAGCTGGTATCTTCTCAGGCACCTGAAGAAGATCGATGCCCAGATCCGCAAAACCACCGGGGCGCGCCTTGTCCATGTACTTCTAAAAGCGCTCCTGCCATGCAGGGGGGCACCGGGGCTGAGGTGCAGCAAAGTGAATGCTGTGGAGGTTGCAGCCAGGTACTTTGGCTCAACCTATGACTCATTTTGGGAAGCCTTGGACTACACTCATGCATGGAAGTTTCCCACCTGTTTGTGCCCCTATCCTCCAGGAACCTTCTTAAGATTCTTCGGAAATCTGCTCAACCTACTTCTTCTTCCGGCTGAACCGGGCGGGGGTGGGCGGTCCATGATGGACCATAAGGTTCACTTGACCAGGGCCCAGATTTTGTTGGGCGCCGTGACTCGCAAACATGTGTTGGAATGGTTAACACGTGAAGAGTCAGAAACGGCATGACTTTGAGAGCGATGGCATTTGCCCGAGAAAAGGCACACGCATGCTGCTTTGATCCTTTCATGGGCGAGCACAATGCAAGCTAGCCAGCCAACACTCTCCATGCACACGCACACACACACACATGCACCCAACTCAATGGCTTTGTTCAGTCCCTCGTGCGTGCACTTTTGCACGCACATCTATTTCACCTATTGCCTTGTGTTCCAGCCAGGTGGACGTGACCAAGATGAAGTTGTTCGGAATTGTTCCCGCCTCATTGCCAACGGCGTCGGGCTCCTCAGTCAGCCTGGAGGCATATGGAGGGAAGAGTGGGTGGGATTTTATGTCACTGTGCATCCTTGAACCTTCTTTCCAAATGTGGCCACAGTGCTCTTTATCATATTATGGCATTGCCCATGTATCGTGTGTTGCTTTGCATGTTCAGTCCTTAAGATATACATGTGCATGCAGGCATGGATACATGTAACAACTACTGCCGGTGACATCTTGTGGTCTGAACTCATCATAGTTTCATGCGTGTGAGATTTGCCGTTCATGGCCAATGATGACGATGATTTGCTGCTGGAACTGCTCACCTACACTTGCCCTGTTACTGGGAGTATGAGAACTGCAGGTCGACCTGCTGCACCCTCTGCGTGACTTGGGGTGATTTGAGACAGTCCAATGGTTGTGACAATGCCCAGCCTCTCCCAACAATAGCTCATGGTTTTGGAACTAAGGCCAATCAAAACACCAAGACTTCCAGATGATTGCAACCCCACTTCGTCCAATTCTGAACAAGACATTGATTTGTACATGGACTACTTCCAGCGAGAGCCTTTGCATCCTGATCCTCCAAAGTCACTGCCTGTAGCTGCACCAAAGCGGAAGATCGCCATGAATGATGCACCTCAGCGGAAACACTTGGATAGTATAGTCAAGGGTTGAGGTCGAGGGCTGCTCATGGTGATTGAGTGTTCTAAGTTGTAACCCTGACCCTCCTGGTCGTAGTCTTGCCTTCTCAGGAAAATTCGAGCAAGCTTCTCAAGAAGGACGTGGTGCTTTGTGGCAACCCGGGCTTGGTGGACCATCTCATGCCCATCGCCAAGTCCAGACCAACATGTGGCAAACTGTTGGAGCATTGTATAGAAAAGGTCACTAGCTTCAGAGAAAAGCTAGGTATCAAATTGACTGTGTTCAAAGTCGGGGTCACAGCGGACCCATCCGTGAGATTTAGCTTTTACATGCAGCAGCAAAATTTCACGAGTATGTGGCTCATAGCCAAATCTACCAGCATTGATTTAGTTCACATGTTGGAAGCTGCCTTGGTGTTCGAGTTCCACAAGCATGTGGGATGCAGAAACCAAAGGGGCACTGGTGGTGATGGGGCTCTGAATCGAAAGGACCCCAGCCCACCACCCTATTTTGTTTATGTCACCGGTGGCAGGGCCGATCAAATGCGGCGAGTTGGATGAATACATCCTCTCCTACCACAATTGGTGGCGGCGAAATTAAATGAATTAAAAAGGTCATTGCTTTGCATTGTGCTTGTGGTGAATCAGCGTTGTTTCAAACTTTTTAGTGAGTGGTTTCGAACTTTCATTCATGAACACTTTCTTGAATGCATGCAGCGGAGCCTACCATTCCATATGGATCCCCCAGCACCCATACAGGGTCAAAGTGTTTTGAGTTGTGGTTCGCTGAGGCTCCTTGTAAGCACCTTGTGGAGCTGGCCCGGGCGGAGGTGGCAAGGAATGTCGCTGCAAGCCGTACACTGAGAGCATTTGCTCAGGTACGGCTCAAGGATGCTGAAGCAGGGGTTCACAAAGTTTTGGTGGACAATGGCTACAGTGCACCAGTGACTGTTGATGAAATTGATCTTGGAGAACCAAAGTACAGGCGATTCCCATTCATCAAGCTAAGTTCATGGGCCCAACACCTTTTGGACACGAACAGGTTGCCCAAACAATTTGTTGGAGTGAAAAGCTTGGAGAAAATGCAGCCTGTGCTGGTGGAGTATTGGCGGAGGTTCAAACAGTTGAGGCCAAACCATCGTGTGTTTGAATTGGAAGCTGCTGGTACAATTTCGCTGTCCAACTGCATCCCATATTATTCACACAGCGACGAAGGACGATCGTTCAAGCACCTCCCCATTTGGATTCTTTCTTCCCACGGCGCATTGGGAAGAGGAACTAGGTTCTACTTGGCTTCTGGAAAACATAGAGCACCTCTTAGGAGGAACGGCATGGGCCTCAACTTCGTAGGAAAGACGTGGAGCACAAATTACATCTTCACTGCAGCCATGAAGGTAGTGCTTGTTGATGTTCCAGATGCATTGGACAAATTGGTTGCTGCCTTTGCCTCTGATGCCCAAATGCTGTTGGAGACAGGCTTGCTGTCTAGAGATGGTCAAACAAGAGTTTGGCTGGCGCACATAGGTACAAAGGGTGATCTTCCAGCACTAGTGAAACTAGGAGGGATGAAGAGATCATTCAGCAATGTGCCTCGAGGTCCAAGCTCCAAACGTGCGTGCCGTGGGATCTGCCATGCCTGCATGGCAGGGCAGGAATTGGATGCAAATCAAGGTCGTGCAGCTGTGCCTTTCGAGGACTTCAGTCCGAATGCGGCATGGGTCTCAACAAGGTTTCAGGAATTGCCTTGGGATGTCACGCCTCCTATCGTCCAGGGACTTCATTTGTCAGAGGAAGACCAAACGAGCTTTTTCAACATTGATCTTTGGCACAATTGCCACATGGGCATTTGCAAGCACTTCTGCGCCAGTTCTTTCATCGGGATTCTTGAGTCAGATCTTGATGCTGTGCCGCGTGTGGGCATGGAGGCCAAATTTCAGTGGATTACCCAAATCTACTTGAACTATTTCAAGAGCAGAAGGGTGAACCCATTTGTTCGGGAAATCAGCAGAGACACCATGAATTTTCCTGCAGGGACAGCGTGTCCCATCGGGAAATGGTCTAAGGGTCAAGCCTCCACTGAGATGATGATGTTCCTGCATTTCTTTTGTCGGCAGTACATAGAGGGCAACACGGCTGACCCTTTGCTGCTGACAATAGCTCCTTATCCCAAAATTAATCTCCATTGTTGTCCTTTGTTGTGTTGTTGAACCTATTTTTTTATTTTGACTGTCGATCCAAACCCCATGCCAAGTTTGACTTTGGAATCATCTGTTCATGTTTTGGATCGTGTTACTGGAGGCTGATGCTGCTCGGGCACTGAATTTGGCGCTTTCAACTTTGTATCGGTCAGGGTACTGGCTCCAAAAAGAAAAGGCTGCACTACTGGCAAAGTTGATGTTTCGGTTCTTGGCATTGTACGCTAAGTGTGCAGAGTTGACATTGAGGCAGGGAAAACGGCGCTTCGCAATGGTGCCGAAGCTACACATGCTTGCGCACGCTGCCTTTGACCTTCAAGACCAATCATCTCGTGCGGAGTGGGCACACAACCCGCTAGCCATGACAAACCAGATTCAGGAAGATTTCATCGGAAGGCCCTCGAGAATCAGCAGGAGAGTCAACATACGATCCCTGCATAAATCACTGATTATGAGAACTTTGATTGTTTACCAGGACAGCTGGCGAGTGGCTGATAGTGATGAAAGGGGTATGGATGGGTATCCCGATGTGTGATAACCTTTACAATGCATCTTAAGGTTCATCAATCCACCTTTTGTGTATCCAACAGAATCCACCACCAATGGTTCGGCAAACTACTCATTGCAGTGGCCCTCCAACACCCTGTCAGAGCTTGGATCCCGAACGGTTGATCGAAGCTGCACTCACGAAGCACCGTGAGAAAGAAACAGCTGAGGAATGGGCACGTGGGCGGATTGGAAGGGTTGGTTGGCATGATGTTTTTGTGAGTTGTATAACACCAACGATTGATGTTTCAATAGCAATTAGTGATCATCATGAAAACACAAAATATGGAAGGTACGTGTTTTTGGCAAAGGGCCGTATTTTGAGGAATCCAACTTATACATGTTCATTCCATGACCCTATGATCAAAAGAGAGGACCAACCGGCCCCAGGTATATATAATATATATATATCCAATAACATCCAGCTTGAGACAAAGAAACGTGCGCAAATCCCATAGCGGAGAGCACTCCTGGCAGGGTTGGAGCGTCAACATCAAGCCTAGCCAATGTCACTCCTACCAAATTTGTCAACTTGGGGTTCACAAAAAAAAGACCTTCTTTTGGGCCTGTTGAAGCCCATGACCTGAAACAACCCTGCTGGCCGTGCTGACTCCAGTATGATCTAAAAACAAAGCCATAGTCATAAATCCGGAGCATAAGCTGCCTGAAACAACCCTCCTCAACACCTTCTTTCATTTCAACAACATTGGTTCCAAGAAATGCTCAGGGTTTACCTGACCTGACCTGGTCGTCAAACACACATTGAAAAACTATCATGTTGTTGGACATACACGACCCTGACAAAAATGAGTGAACACAATTTCCAAAAGAGGTCTACAAGTGTAGAAGCAGAAGGTCCAGAGTCTAGGCATCTAGCCGCATTGGGCTCCAAACAGAAGTGATGGTGGTGCAGGTAATGAAAATAATGGCGATGATGGTAACTGTAGTGGTGGCGATGGTGGTGGCGACTGTGGTGCTGGTGGTGGTGATGGTGGCGGTGATGACGGCGATGGTGGTGGTCATGGTGGTGGTGATGGTCGTGGTGATCAAGGTGGTGATGGTGATGATTATGGTGGTGATGGCGGAGGTGGTGATGGGGGTGATGGTGATGGGGGTGATGGTGATGGTGGTGGTGGTGGTGGTGGGGTGGTGGTGGTGGTGATGGTGGTCAAGGTGGTGGGTTGGTGGTGTTGTTGATGGTGGTGATGGTGATGATGGCGGTAGTGGTGATGAAGGTGGTGATGATGGTGGCGATGGTGATGGTGGTGATAGTGATGGTGGTGGTGGTGGTGGCGATGGTGGCGGTGATGGTGGCGGTCGTGGTGGCAGTGAGGTTGACAAACCATGTTTTGACCTGAAGGTCTAGCTTCAGGGTTGTATAGGTCTAGGGGTGCATTTCTAGAGATCTGGGGCCGGAGGTCTAGAGAGCAGACAAATGAAAGGACATGCAAAAGAACACGCATGAGAGCACACACATGAGAGCGTACATATGGGCGCATATATATATATAGATATATGAGGCCACCCGCGGAAGCAAAAATGAGAGTGCATTTGCTTCGCCCCCACGAAATCTGCACGTCAAGGTCCTGCCCCTCCCACGAAAACCATACTTCCAGCTGCACCTGCCACGAAAAGTGCTGTGCACGCCGCGAAATCTGCACTTCAAGGTTCGCAAAGTATTGCAGTTGCCACGAAATCTGCACTTCAAAAAGTTCCTTCGATTCAGTTGACCTGAAAAGGCTATATACATCTATATACTACTTTCGGATGACATGGGATGTAGAAACAAACATGGAAACTCACACATTCCCAAGTCAATTGCCTTGTCCCCTTTGTGTCCGGGTTGTATAAATCTCATGTCATCAGGCAAAAGGAACTTTAAACAAAGTAATACGAAACATCACCAGATTGCCCATGCTGCCCAATACGTCCAACAAAAATGAAAGCAACAAATAGAAAGAACAACATTATGATAGGGAGTCAATGTGCCACAAAAAGACGAGAAGGAAAGTAAAGGAGAAAAGCCAAAAAGGAGCAGGAGACGTCAGAAAAATCAAGCATTCACAAAGAAGCAATGAACAGCAAGGAAAAAGCAAGACTAGCGCAGAAAAGCAACAAAACAAGAAAAGCTGGAGCAACTACAGAAAGGCAGTGTGGCAGTGAGAAGCAAGGAAAAGCAAGAAAAGCAGGAGAGGTCATAGAGAAGCAAGGAAAAGCAAGAAAAGAAGCAACTCCAAAAAATCAGCTAACGCAACAACAATATCAACGAAAAAAGCTCTCCAAAGAAGAAATAAAACAGGTATAATATTCCGAATATTAATATTATATGTTTGAGAATAGAATGTCACGTTTTTATGAGTTATGTCTTGATTGTTCAACACTAAAAAATAAATAACAATATTTTATGTGTTGGTTTTACATAGTATTTGTGCATTTTAGTTTGTGCTTTGCATTTTCACTATCATTATTGAGTAATACGCTTCGACTGTGCTAAACAATATGTGTTGCTTAATGTATTTAATGTTCGACAATAAGCAATATATATATATAATAATTACACTTGCTAAGCATTAAATTGTTGTTATTCTGATTTGTGGTTATAAGAACTACACATTCTTATACGCTTTAAACAAGTGCTGTTTATCAATTTGGTTGTTGTTAAATATCCAAATTCGAAGAAACACTTGTTAGTTTGTTTGTTGTTTCTTTGGTTTCTTTGTTCCTGTTCCAAATGACCAGGTCCACACGCCACACTTAAAGAGCAAGTAGTTTTGGCATCCCAAGTACTCAAAGGCTCAGGAATTCTACAACTGTGCAATACTGTGCAAAGATTGTTTTGCCAAGGTGCTTTGTTTTGTCTAACCTCTCTCCAGACCTAGAACAGCTCAGAAAATTGAAGTGTAGGCTGGTCTACACAAAAACTAAAATCTATTAAAACACTGTACACTGTACATGTTTGTTAATGGTGAGGTTGCACAATTTCATAACGACTTCATGCTTCTAATCTTCCCGCAAACATCACTAACTTAGGTGGCAACAAGCCTTTCATGGATATTCATTATGTGGAGACACCCAGCTTTCTGGAAGCAAAAAAAAATAGTCGGAACAACTTCATGCAAACATATGATATCTTCTGTATAGAACATATTCAATTGACAAACATAAATTGACAATAAATGACATAAGTTAATTAATACACAATTAACTTTAAATATCTAATATCTTTAAATACCACATCAAGATCCACATCTGTGTTGCCTCGGTCTCACCAACCAAACCCCGCGCGGACCACGCGATGTACCACCAAGGATTGGCTCGGTTGACCAAAAGAGCTTGGATAATTTGGATAGGGAACAAGTGAGTGTTATGGCATGTTATGGCACCGGATTGAGAGTCATCAACCGGGGACGATTCGGATGGGTTTGACCATTTCCGGCAAGGCTGATCACGAGTGGATCCAAGACAATATAGTGGACTCAGGGCTGATCGGCACCGGCACAATCAGAATCATGCACTAAACAGACCACTTAGGGATTCATCTGTCCCCTACGTCCTACATCCGAACAGCCTCCTGCCACACCCAGCTCCGTCGTCTTCAAACCGGCGAAAAAGACAAGACAGCAGCACCAGCCCTTGTAGTCATAGGTCAGCACTTCAGCCTAGTTGATTCACACGGTCATGCCAAGGAGTCATGCTGTGAACCCCAGCTGACAAATCACAGTGCGATGCGTGGACGGAGTACCTCGTCTTCAGACTGCCGACTGCCTTGCAGGGCAAGCCAGAATGACAGTGCATACTGCCTCGTGTCCAACCTTATTGTTTTGTGCATCTCTCTAGAGTTTCCAGTGGAACACCGATAAAGAACATCTCTCCATCGCCAAACAAACGCCCCACTTTTCCCTGGGTTTCCATGGTTTGTATGGCATTCAAGAAAAGCGCCGCCTCCGCCGGTCTCGTCTCGTTTCTCGGCTTCGCCCCCGACGGAGGTGGCAAAGCACACCTGGCCGTTCGTTCCACTTGCGTAGAAGGCCGGACACATCTATGCCAAAGCAAACCGTGCAAAACTCAGAACTGACTCGAACAGAACTCAGAACTGACTCGACTGTCGGCCAAGTAGCTAAGCCGAAGATGATTGCCATGAAGGCAGCGAAACGATTGCACACCTTGAGCAGGTCATGGAAATGGTTGGATGAATTTGACCGTGCACGACACAAACAGGTGCTTTGATCTTCCACAAGTACACAAAAACAGAAATGAACCTACCATTGAAACATGTGGTGTGCTTGGTTCGATGGAAAAACACAAAAAAAACATCCAAAACATGTGGAAATCAACATATGTGGACAGTTTGTCGATCTACGGTGCCAGAAATGTCAGGTCAAGAGGGCTTCTCATGGGTAAACACTCAGCTAGCAGCAAAACACACGACTTTGACGGCTTGAATTCTACTCGTCGACAAACAGTGTGCCGGTGCTGGGTGTTCAGTGTTTCCATCAACAAACTCTCTCGGGTACTCTCATTCATCGTTGAAGGAAGACCCACACATTCAGTTGAAGTGTTGCTCATAATGCATTAAACGTGTGTGCCAATATATAATGATAACTATCATGATAACCATGACAATAATCACAACAAATCTGTTGGTGCACCCAGTAGTGGTGATGAAGCAAACAGGACATGGTGTTCAAAGAAACTGAAACTTACGTTGTTTGGTCTTGACATGTATACAATATGATATGATAACATGTATAATTGCATGTTCAAAATTGTTCAATCAGGATGAAGCAACATGATCCACACAAAACTGCCTAGACTTTAAAGACTTTGATCCTCACATATCCTGACAGCGCAACCTGCCTTAGCAATTGTTGGTAGAGGCAAGCAACATGACAAACACAAAAAGCTGCAGACATGCAATGTAATGGCAATCGACCAAATTGCCATTGCATTTCTTTTGAACAGCAAGCTGTTGCGCACTCAACTTCTATGCGGCCTATTGATCTTCAAATAGTAATGTAGACTCTTGATTAATAACCCCCCATATGAAGAGGTTATTCAATCCCCAACGGATGGGTTTATTAATCAAGGGTCTACATTGAAGAAAGTAAGTTCAGCTGTCGCCCGATTGGGTCAAGTCTACATCCGAGCCGAAGCGGGCGATCCAATCCAGAGATCCAACCGCTGGCCTGACTCACCTCATGTCAATTTTCACCATGGCGGCTTTGGGATTTTGATGGGTCTTGGTAGAGGCCGCAGAGGCCCGGCGGGCGCAAGGAAAAAAGACCTCTAATTACTCGAGCTACAATCGGGCAGGCCAGCAATTTGTTGAACTGAACAGCCGTCTGGCAACTTGGCAAAACTTGGTTGGACCAGTCGCACGCTTCGGGATGAGTTGTGAGCCGAAGGAAACATCTCAACCAAAAGATGTTGCTGGCGTTGCCCCGGAAATGAATATAGACAAAGAAAACTGCTCGCCTGAACTCCACTCAGGCTCTAATTGAATCAGTGAGTCTTCGAGACTCTTGCGCGGCTGGCCAGGTGAACAACCCAATGCCAACACCTCGGGGGTGAAGGATAATGAACCATTTTGGGCTGAACACCTTTCACGCCACAAAGCATTCAACAACGGACAACTAGAAGCACATGCTTCGCTGCTTCGCTGAAAAAGATTAAAAGTGAAGTAGAGTCAAGCTTTGCTTGAAGCTTCTGTAAGCTGCTGTTTGCACAAGGGGCATGTTTGGCTCTTTGTCACGAGCCACGTCGTGACACATGTCCTGTGAAAGGTGTGCCCGCAGTTTAGCCTGACCACATGCTCATCCATATCATCCAAGCAAATAGAGCATTGGCCTCCACAGGCAACCTCCACATCCTCCAGCAGCGACCCAACTTCTTTTAAAACTTGGTTTGCCTTCTTCTGCTGAAGGTTTTCCCAATAGCTTGACCTCTGCGAGCGAGTCAAAACTGATGAGAGACTCATCCTTGATTGCTGACGCAGCTCTGCCACGCTCCCATCAGCACAAAAAACATATTCGGGCTTGGAGCACAAAATAAAAGTGATATGTTTCAAACTGACAACTAATTATCAAATTTGCACTCACACTCTCACTTGTTTCTCTTTGCGGTGTTCGTGGGACGGAGTATCAATGATTGTCACTATAGACTATATAGGTGCCATCTCCTTCCCCTACTGGGATTCTGTTTCTACAATTCAGCAACTATAACTGGAAAACTAGCTGCTAGCCCCTGTGAGGGGAGGGTGAAATAGGTTACTCATGCAGAATCCCCTCACAGCTTCCAAACTGCAGTTGCCCAACGGATGCTTGAACCGAGCACTCTCCTTGGTGCAATCCGAGAATCTCCAAAAGCCTTGCTGAACGCAACTCATTCATGATGTTGTGGCTTTTCTCATGGCCGTTCACCGCCAAAATGGCTCTCCCTGCGAATAATGGACTGTCTGGATTCTCCCTGTTCCATTGCTCCACGGCGGGAGATTCCTTGCTTCGGCAAAGGTTGAATTGAAACGACATAAAGACCGTAAAAATGTCAGGCTGAAAAAATATATGATATCATGTGATATCAAAACATATGTGAGAGGGCCCTTGTCTCAAAAAGGATCGCCAAAACGATCCAAAATATTCCAAAATGATGACTCAAGGGCGTTTTCTGGCAATGCTCCCTTATCTTTCCAGATTTGATTAGTTTATGCGGTTTGTGTCGTTGGACTCTCATGCCGCTGAAACCCATCAAAGGGGCTGAGACAATTGACTGGATGAACAAGCCGTCCTTGGATTTGCCAATCTCGAGTCCCCAGGATTCTTCTGTGGATTCGCGTCGCAACATCACCACCTCCACCCTCCGCAAAACCAAACGCTGGTCGAAGAAAGGACAGCACGCCATGCTTGGATGAATGGGGCACGGCCGCACGGCCACTTAAAATGTTTAAACAGTTTTGGTTGCTCCTTGCTTGCCCTAGCACTGGCGTGTTGTTGTGGGTTTGTTGTGGCTTATTGTTGAGATCGCCTAAGTAGGTAGAGCCTGAAGGCCATGGAAACAATTATTTTTACATCAAGTGGCTGCCAAAAAATGCGATTGAAAATGCGTTGATTGAAAAAATGTGATTGCTAGAGTAAGAAAATGCGATCGAAAATGCGATGTTCTGAAAAATGCGATTGCTAGATGTTAAAAATGCGATTGAAAATGCAATGTTGAAAAAAATGCGATTGCTAATGTCAAAAAATGTGTTCCAAAAATGCAATGCAATTAAAATGCGATTGCTTGCTGCAAAAATTACGACTGAAATGCACCGCCAACAAAAGGCGCCTGGGCTCTTTACAAGTGTGCAGCTCAAACGCATTTCTTTTGGCCATTGCGCAGTCCAAACGCATTTTTTTTGCGATTGTACAGCCCAAATGCATTTTTTTTGCGATTGCGCAGCCCAAACGCATTTTTTTTGCGATTTGGCAGCCCAAACGCATTTTTTTGGAAGAAAAATGCGATTGACAATCCCAATCGCACTTTTTCGCAAAAAAATGCGCCGCGCCCGGACAAACGCATTTTTTCGTAAAAAAAATGCGCCGCGCGCAGACAAGTGCATTTTTCAATCGCATTTTTGCAACCTCCGCAGCAAGACCTTATCGCAACGCATTTTCAAAACGCATTTTAAATGCGATTTGAGGCGACAAACGCATTTTAAATGCGATTTGTCAATCAAATCGTATTTTTTTTGCGCCATGGAAGAGTGGTAAATTTGCGTACGCGTGCAAACGCATTTTTCACGCCAGCCATATGTCCAAGGTCGCGGGAAACGTATTTTTCCGGGGCAGAGTTGGGGACGAGCCCGGAAGCGAGCTGAGAACGATGTTTGCTTTTGTCCTGTCCTTCGGTCCTTGTCGTCCAGCTAGCAAGCTGGCAGTCTGGGTTGGTTGGAGTGTTTACGTCTATTTTTGGTTTGCAGGACAGCACTGGGGACATAGGTTGTCCGAAGCAGCCAGACAAACAAATGTGACCCAAAATCCAATGCAAAAACATCAGTGCTCGCTGCAGTCAAAGTACGCGTCAAAATTCAATACCAAAAACGAGCGTTGAGGCTGCTGCCCCACCTGATGTCTATAGAGAACACTTGAAAAGCCTTGGCCTTTGATTGCGCTTAGTGGCGTGCCCACACGGCGAACAATTAGGAAGTTGTGATACTTGCAAGCTTTCTATTTTTTCAAAGTGTTCCAGGGCTGCGTTCCCACGTGGGGACTGGCTCCCAAGGTGCATTTTGGATCCTATTTTTTGAGCCATGGGAAGTGAACAAATAATTCCCAACAGAGCTACAGAGCCTACCTAGGTTAGGCAATCTCAAGCTTATTGTTCAAATTCTCCACAGTCCTTCGCAAGGAGCAACTCCAAATAGAAAGAACTTGAATCAACGAATCGGGCCAAAAAGCTGAAGGCAGAGCGCGGAGCCACCCTGTTGTGACAATCCAGTTTGAATCACCAGAATCCCAGGTGCCCAAGTCACAAGGTCGTAGTGTTAGTCATAGTAGTCGTAGTACATAGTAGTCGCTTTAGTGCTGCAACAGGAGTCGGAGGTCAACGTAGGCGACAGCAGGAGCAGCAGGAGCAGCAGTTGATGTTGCTGTTGTCGTTGGAGTACTCGAAGGAGTAGTAGTAGCAGAAGGAGTAGTAGCAGCGGTCGCAGTGGAGGGACATTGATGCAAAAGGTCGCAAACATATGCCACAAAATACAATGTTCATCTATTCATCCATGTTCAGCATGTAAAGACAACACCAGCATGTAAACAGAAAATCCAGCGCATGACCATGGCAAGGAAGGTTTATCTGCGTGGTCGTCCGTTCGTTTAGACGAGTTCTGCAGCTCTCTCAACACGTCGACCATGCTCATGCACGTCAAGGTTGCCAAGGGGCTCCCGAAAGACTGTGGCAAAACATGTGGATGGAGTACCTCAGTATCACATGTTTGCCTATTTTGCACATGTGGCACATAGGTGTGGGTAGCATATTCGATTCCTTCTGCATCCTTTTGCAAGCAAATTCTGATAAACAAGTTTTCTTTTTTCCTGCACTCATGACTGTAGCTACTAGTTGCTATAGAAACAACAAAGAGCTTAAACTCATGTTTCTGTTCTTGTCCGTGTTCAACAAATTCATTTCAGCAGGGGACTAAACACAATGATCGACCTCACGGTGCAAGAAAGAAGCTTCAAAATGAACCAAAGGAAATGACAACTGTGCTACAACTATTTGCACCAAGGAGTGCTTCTTTGCAAGGATCGCCTGGCAACAAAGCTGCTCCGCCCGGCGTTTTCAAGCTGAGATCCTTGCCGAACATTCGCCCTGTTAGGCTCCTAGAGTCAAGCTGAGGCTTCGCAGTCTGGTGGAATAAACAACTTGCAAACACAGCTCCTCGAATCCCTGCAGCTTCCTTTAGGACGTGGAGACATGACAAAGGACACCTAGATTGCAATTCTGTCCCGGGATTGGAAGCCAGGAAGCCAGTCAGAGTTAAAAACAAAAACACGATTGTGATGTATATATTTGGTTTAACAACGTGTTTAGGTTACTATGATACACTGCATACGTTTCCATATGATGATTATGTCAAACGTTTGGGTCATCGACTGCAGGCCACACATGACCTGCAAAGAAGCTGAACCCTATCACGGGACC
Source organism: Durusdinium trenchii (assembly GCA_963970005.1). NCBI lineage: Eukaryota > Dinophyceae > Suessiales > Symbiodiniaceae > Durusdinium > Durusdinium trenchii. Next base: position 1,347,585 of record CAXAMN010001669.1, read on the forward strand.
AATCAACAGCTGGAGGAAGCCCGTCCTCACCCGGCTGCAAGGAGGGTGCAGCAAAGATCTTATCCACCACGAAGCTCACCATACTGGTAAGAAGGCAAGGAAGTCGAGCGTTTCTGAAATGGGCGTACGAAAGGGGTGTTATACAAGTCTTAAGAACTTCAGGGCTTCAAGAAATCGTCTCAGGATCCCTTGGCCATTTTCAACATCCCTTAAAAATAAGCCCTGACATATCTCCCGGCGCATGGCACCCCAAAAGGTGTTGAAGGTCGCGGGGGTTCGCAAGCGGCTTTGTTGGCCCGAAACACGATCCCCAGCTAGCAACAAAAGCTAGCATGACACATTTGGCGCCATGCGTAGAATCATATTTAAATTTGATATTATCGATATGCCCCATCATGGATGAAAAAGCTGAAAACACGTGAGACATACTGAACAGAATATCTATATAGTTGGGGTGGTTGTGATTTGTTTTCTGTCACAAGCCTTTTGCGCCTGCATCTCTCACTTGAACATAGATCTTAGATCCATTGACCTGTAAGCTTTGCAATGGGCTCACTCCGTATGGTTCTTCTTTTGATTGTGCATGTAACTGTTCTGTATATGCATATTGCACAAATTTCATATTAATGTTTATCTCTGCAAATATCGTCATGATCCGTTGTTCTGTGGCAATCGAACAGGATCTTGGAGATGAACCAGTCAAGTACCTGAGATCCCTGTCACAACCTCAAAGTCCTTCAGTCCTTCTGTGGAATCTCAACACAAAAAAAGGCAATCCTGTAAGTCTAGTTGCTAGTAGATGACTCAAGCCCCTCTAACTAAGTATACAAAGACAAGAATAATGTATATACTAGTATATACCTTGTAAATTAATCTTGCTACCAGGCAATACAAACCTCTAATTTGACTCATTGTGGCCTCACCTCACAAGAAGCACCAAGAGGAAAAGTATCAAGGCCGGAGTCGTGTACCTCGCGCTGCCGATCTTCTGAAACATCAACAAAGACTAGTAGGAACAAGGACGCTACTAGGAGCAAAGGGCATCGCTACTAGGAGTAAGAACGCTACTCGGGGCTCTTGGCCTTACTACTAACGCTACTAGGGAGACCCCCAAAGGACCTTCTCTTCCAGAGGAATGGGCTCCCCAAATCCCTTTGGTTGGGGAGGTCCACTATTCAAGCCCACAAACCCACAAGCGGACTGAATGCAACACAAACCCACAAACCCCTTGGGTTGGGGTTGGCTCGGTTGGCTCAACATGCAAAGAGTGTTGAACGTGCGAAAAACCCGGTGCACGGGATCCGTCACGCCCGAGTCCGCGTAGTGAAGGTGTTGTTTGATCGACTTGCGGCATGACCATTTTGAAGGATCAAACAAATGAGCCAATGAGACATGCATACTGCATACGCCTCCGAAGTGACGGTGGACTCAAACACATCAAACACCCGGTGACTGATTCATGCTAGCAGCACACATGAACAGTGCTCACTCCCACATGAAACCACTAAGGCTCAATTCCTTCACGGACCAGGAGACCGCACAAATCAGACGCACTAGGGAACCAGTGGTTAAACCTGCATTCACTTCGGATCCTCAAAACACCATTTCCGCCTCTGCGTCAACTGGATCCAAAAAGAACCACACCAAAACATACCAAAACAAACAATTTAAATTGGCCTCTTGAACCACCAAACTTGATTTCTATAGCACAATTCTCTGTCGTTGTTTTGGAAATCAACTTTCGCGGCCCAAGCCTGCGGCCAGTGACATGTCTCGCCCAAACCACTCAGTGTCTCGGTCCCATTTGTGGTTCCTCAGGTCTTCTCGCCCACCTGCTATGGTGGAGGAGCGCCTTCTGCAGACCCAAAGTCTCCTGGATTTCGCATCCAATGGCCCCAGAATTGGTTAAGAGTTCAAGAGACATTTACATTTACATCATATGATCAGGAAACCAATAGTTTGGTTGAACTATGTATATTGTCATTATATATATATATAAAGGACACATCAGGAAACTGGTTTTGTTGAAATGGCACCAAGATTCGCACCGGAGCTGATTCCCAGCTCCCTGAGAAGGAAGAGGTCTTCAGAACGGATCCAAGGCTGAACCCGCTGAGAGGCAGCGGTGGCAGCCCGCTAAGAATGCACCGGGCGGGGCCAAGTTTGACCTGTATAGACCCCTACAGTAACGATGCGTCTCCAAACATGGAAAGTGTTTACGATTCCAACTTTGCGGATGAAGGGGGAACATGTGAATTCTCCAAATCAGACCTGTAGGCAGAGATCCCTCTGACCAAACAAGGCCACCAACCGAACATACCAAACAAAGCCGGAAGCCAACGAATGGGAACGCACCAAGTCCCCCTCTCCGGCGCACAGAAAGCAGCGCGCATGCCGTAGCCAAAGTACATCTCCACTAGCTCAGTGGCAGGCAAAAGCACCTTGGAGCCGGATGGTATGATCGAATATGATCGATGTAACTGATGGGAATGCCCAGAAAGGTGCTCATATATCGATCATATGATGGTATGATTCGGTATGATCGTGTTGCCCGACTCCACTAGCACGTCAGATTTTCATGGGAAAGGCCAGAAAGGTCCAAATGTCGGTCATGTTGCCTCAACCTGAGCGCCGGGGAGTGAGGGGAGTCATGCTGTACCCAAAAGGGGGGGAAGTCTATACTGACTACTGACAACCCTGCAACTGCCTCCTCTCAAGGTCCTTTGACATTGTTTGAGTTTGAATTACACTCCGAATCATCATTGTCATGGCATGGCCCTTTTGAAACCTTCCAGCCATCCAGAATTCTTACACTCCATGATATCATCATGGAAATGGGCATGGCCCCTTGGATGACCATGAAATCCGAATACCCAAGCAGGTGGTGAACTCCACTTCCATGATCATCCCGAGTGTAACTCAACTTACAGCCCTTGAGACTGTGGCTGCGGTGACGAAGAGGATGGGGCCTCGCACACTGGACACCGGTACAACACGGTCTAATCTCACTTCACGCTGCGCGAATGCTACGCTTCACGCTGCGCTTATTGAGAGATTTTGAGATCGCCATAAGAAGTGATAGCCCAATGATTGTTCAATGAACCCAGGAGCCTTCGAACCAAATAGAAACCCGGGTCCAAAAACTATGGCAACCAACTTGAATTTGTCTTAGAAATCATGACCCTTCAGAAGAGTCGCGTACAGCTTGAAAGTTTGCCATAGGGATAAGCCGCGCCGGTTCCACCAATGACCAGACTATCAACAGTAGGACAAATTAGCGTCAATTCTGACTGTGTTGGCTCAAGGATCTCCAAATGCATTAAGCAACAAGCACCAAAAAAACTAACAAAGCCAAAACGGCCGAACCGAGATGTTTTTCCACACATCCAAATGATCAAATGGACGTTGGGCGCGTTCACTCCCCAACGAGCAGCAGCCGATCGTCTGATCGCGAAACCCACCGGGGAATGGCGACGCTGATACGAGGCGCCGATTCCAAGGCGAAAGGCTTTCGCAACCTTTCATACACTGTAAGTTATATATAGCTTGGCCTGTCGTGTGAAATCCAAGAGCCTACATCAGAGGTTTTGCAAGCCTTCGCCACACATAATGTATCAGGCAAATGCCCCTGCAGACATTTGGTGAATTACCGTCTAATCTAAACTTTGTAATTCAATGAACACATACTCACTTGCACATCCAGGTCTTCGCCACACAACTCAGCCTGCCCAAACAACTCGCGGGACGACCTGTGCTAATGGTCGCGCAGAAGATGATGAGGAGAAACGGCAGATCACATGTGCGAGGGAAGTAACCTCAGTGCCACTGGCACTCTGGCTCTTTCCATGCAAAGATTGGTGACTCATTGGTGATGACGGAAAGCGCTGTAGCGCTTGGAAGTATTACCGAAAGGGAAGGGGGGGGGGGGGGGGGGGGGGGCCAAGCTGATTTGCAGACCGCGCGGGTTTTTTTTTGCATGTTCGAAGGTCCATAAAACACCGTAATTTACAGTAAAAAGTGGCTTTGGATGGGTTTGTGTTGAGCTTATTTACCTTCAAAAAGTTGCATTTTACCTGCACGGGAGGCAATTTTTGAGGTTTATCTTCTTATCTCGCATTCGAAGGCTTTGAAGTGCAATGTGCATAAAACACTGTAAAAGCCATGAAAAAATGAGGTCCCACAAGTGTAAGGAAGGTGTTTTTGAGAGCTTCTTTTTATAATTTGTTTGCGTATGAAAGCTTGCTCCTGACGAGCACATCCATGATGTCAATACTGCAGTCTTCCCCAGAGAACATAACCAGCATCGCAAAGGTTTGGACAAGTGCAAGAAATGTGTTTGTGAGAGCTTTATTGCTTATGAAAGCTTGCTCAAATTTAGGGCAGGTTTGTCGGCGATCTTCAGGCATTCCTGGGCACATCCTTCTCCATCTTGGCGCGTTTCGCCCAATGTTGGGGCTCTGTTTGAGCCTTCTCGTGGAGGTATGTTGGAAGTGATTGGGGCCGTGGGGTCTAGATCAGGGCTCTGTTGAAGGCTTTGCTGCTGTTATGTCACTTGTTTTGCGTCCACTTGGCTGCTTTTTCTCTGGCGTTTGACTTGGGCAGGTGGTCCTTTGCGTAGTGCGTGTAAAACACCAAAAAAGACGTGAAAAGTGAGGTCCGACAAGTGTAAGAAAGGGCTTGACAGTTTTCTTTGTCATTTTTGTTGCTTTGTCTTATGAAAGCTTGCTCCAGTGGGTGGTCAAATTCGGGGCACGTTTGTGCCAATCTTCGGCGATCTTGGTGCATTCTTGGGACATATCCTTTTCCATATTGGAGCACTCCAAAGAATGTTGGGGCTCTCTTGAGGCTTCTCGTGGAGGTATGTTGGAAGTGATTGGGGCTGTGGGGTCTAGATCAGGGCTATGTTGAAGGCTTTGCTGCTGTTATGTTATTTGTTTTGCGGCCATGTTGGTCCATTTGGCTGCTTTTTCTTTGCTGCTTGACTTGGGCAGGTGGTCTTTTTGCCCAGTGCGTGTGAAACACAAAAATCATGCAAAAATGAGGTCCGACAAGTGAAGACAGGTGGTTTTGACAGTTTTCTTTGTCGTTTTTGTTGCTTTGTCTTATGAAAGCTAGCTCCAGTGGGTGCCTAAAGTCGGGGCACGTTTGTGATCGTTTGTGCCAATCTTCAGCGATCTTGGTGCATTCTTGGGACATATCCTGTTCCATGTTGGCACGTTTCGCCCAATGTTGGGGCTCTCTTGAGGCTTCTCGTGGAGGTATGTTGGAAGTGATTGGGGCCGTGGGGTCTAGATCAGGGCTATGTCGAAGGCTTTGCTGTTATGTTACTTGTTTCGCCCAATGTTGGGGCTCTCTTGAGGCTTCTCGTGGAGGTATGTTGGAAGTGAGTGGGGCTGCGGGGTCTAGATCAGGGCTATGTTGAAGGCTTTGCTGCTGTTATGCTACTTGTTTTGCGGCCATGTTGGTCCACTTGGCTGCTTTTTCTCTGCGGTTTGACTTGGGCAGGTGGTCTTTTGCGTAGTGTGTGTAAAGCACTATAGTCACTATAGACAAGTATGTACCATGCAAATGAGGTCCGACAAGTGTAAGAAAGCTGGTTTTGACAA
>CAXAMN010001669.1:1353200-1391258 GCA_963970005.1 Durusdinium trenchii
GTATGTTGGAAGTGATTGGGGCCGTGGGGTCTAGATCAGGGCTATGTTGAAGGCTTTGCTGCTGTTATGTTTTGCGGCCATGTTGGTCCACTTGGCTGCTTTTTCTCTGCCCTGTTTGACTTGGCAGGTGGTTTTTTGCGTACTGTGCGTAAATTAAAACGATTTAAAACGCCATAAATCCATGAAAATGAGGTCCGACAAGTGTAAGAAAGGTGGCTTTGACAGTTTTTTTGTCGTTTTTGTTGCTTACGAAAGCTTGCTCCAATGGGCAGTCAAATTTGGGGCATGTTTGCACCAATCTTCGGCGATCTTGGTGCATTCTTGGGGCATATCCTTCTCCATGTTGGCACGTTTCGCCCAATGTTGGGGCTCTGTTGGGGCTTCTCGTGGAGGTATGTTGGAAGTGATTGGGGCTGTGGGATCTATGTTGAAGGCTTTGCTGCTGTTATTTTACTTTTTTTGCGGCGATGTTCGTCCACTTGGCTGTTTTTCTTTGCCGTTTGACTTGGGCAGGTAGTCTTTTTGCGTCATGTGCGTATAACATCGTAAAAAACCCGACAGACTTAGGTCCGACAAGTGTAATGTTATATACTTGTTTTCTCTGCCGTTCGACTTGGGCAGGTGGTCTTCTGCGTAGTGTACGTACAACACCGTTAAAGCCATGAAAAAAAGAGGTCCGACTACCCAGCAATAAAATGCAGCTGCTCCGCTTTCCGTGTTTTTCCGAACTGGTTCGCAGATTGAAATGCTAAGCCAATCGGCAGAATGGTGTAAGCCATCCGAGCCCAGAAATTGACTTCGACGGACTGTTTCCACATCCCACAACTCATCCGACATGTTGCCAAGATCAACCCACCCAGGCTGTGAACAAAACTTGCAGAGGTGCAATTGAACGCCCCATCGAATTCCTAGTGTAGGGTGTGAACCACAGATTAATGGACCGGAGTTGTTAATATATACCCTAGGGATCCACATACCTTTTCAGAAGGTACTTGGGCCCTCCAAGCCTACTTAAATAGTCTCCAATCACCTTCTGAGAAGGTACTTGGATCCCTAGGGATATATATATAGTTTTTCTTGCGGAGAACTGCTGGCATGACAATCGCCCATTAAAAAAACAGACCTTACAATTCATGTGGGAGCAACATGGTTTTTGTCCAAGCCAATACCTCTTGCAACTGTTGGCTGAATATTTCAACCCATTATAAATAATGGCCTCTTAACCTAATACGAGTAGCTTTTAATATAATCAAACTAAGGGCCAAGTATCTTTGGAAACGTCTTCGCAAGCGAGCTCTTCCCGGGCCACCCCACCGGCACCATCCGAGGGCACGCCCGGGAGACCTCATCCACGGAAAGTGTCGCGTTTGGGGCGCTGAACATGTGACACCTATTGTGAAATGGTCTAAGCTGGTTTAAGAGCTTCTCAAATGCTTGGGCTTTCAATCACTTTCAAAAGCTGGTGCTTTTAAGCACGTGAGCACCAGCTTGGTGCGCCTGCTTGTTTGTACACACTTGGATATAATTAGGGCGTGATTTCTGAGAGGTTTCTTTACACAAGCGAGCGAGTTGTGCGCGAGCGAGTTCGCCCACTCGACTAGTAAACCGCCCTGATTCCAACATGTTCCAACGTCAATGGAGATCAACTCTGCGAAGAGCTCGCGTATGTCGCGTGGGTCCGAAACCCTTCCGAAATCCAACGGAAGGGTCTGCGTCGCCGTGCGGTTCAGGGTATCAAAACAGCAACGGCCGAACAAAGCGATGGAATGCGACCAGCCTGACCGGTGTCGTCATGCCGTTTGTTGGATCATGCCGTCTGCGAAAGGAGATATCTTTTACTTCAGAGCCTGCTCGGCATGAGCGGCTATAGCCAGCCGATGTCTACCCAAAGGATAAGGTTGTGTTACGTTATTCTGTTAACCGTTGGTACCTGCTAATTTGTCAAGGGCTCAGTCATACCACCCAAACAGGACATGTCTCTAGTGTTTTCTTGAGAAACTGTTGGAGTCAGGGGATGATAAAACTAATTCAGCTGTAGAACAACAACATGAATCACAAAACAACACTTATAATATGTAATTTATATAGTAAATATTTACAACATTCCATTAAACCACAAAATAACAAGCATCACAAGACGTAGTCGACACATAGAAGTCCGCCAAGCTGCAGCGCAGCTCCTGTCGGTGGAGCACACTCTCGGTCCCGGGCGCCAGAAGTCCCGGACGTAGTTCCCCACATTGCGCTGCATACGGACGATGGTTCTGGCCACGATCTCTTTGTACCAGGCCGAGACCTGTGCAGTCTCACGTTGCGATCCGCGAGTAGACTCGCGCGGGGAGGTAGGCAATTAGAAGTTCATTACAATGGTTTACTAATACAATAAATAGATATAAATAGACCAGCATATTGGGGATGTGATTTGCAGCATCCTCTAGCCCTTGTCACCAATAGAATCCCCAAAGCGCTACCAGCCAAACACAAATCAAACAGTGTCGAATGGACATTGAGCCAGTCCCTCATTCGACACCCGTGTCAACAGCCGTGTCACGTCCCACGTCGCCCGATTTCGCGCCCTCTCCGCGCAAAAGATGGTGCTCGAACGCGCGTGCGCGCGCGACTGTCGGAGGCCTCGCTGGCGCTCTGTGGGCTCTCTTGTGTCAAAACATGGCTTGCAAAGGCGCCTGAGATCGCTGCGAAGTCCCAGTCGTTGTCCGGACGTCCGGATGTCGGAAATGTCAGCCGGTTGAATCGCGGTAGTGTACGTCGGGGAAGGAGAAGGACCAGTTCGCTCAATGCCACAAGAGTCAATGTTACGGTCAAGATATACAAGCATACAACATACCCCAAACACTCCATGAGACTGGCATATTTTCGTAGGGGACATTCCAGTCTCATGGAGACTCTGGGTACAGTGACTACAATAAGGTGTCTCTCTTTGTCTCGATCATTTCACACATTTCACCTCCTGGCCGTTCTTTTGCGGAAGAAAACACAGATGCCACAGTACCACCACCCTCCAAACACATGGCAAGTTCCAGAAAAGAAATACACAGATGTCTCTATAGAGGAACCAAATCAAACTAAAGCTGTCACCACTCGGTAGGGAAATGGCAGCTTTGGCTATTCCGCTCCTTGACTCCGCGCTGGTGCCGTTTTGAGGGGGGAAAACAACAAAATACCCTTCTGGTGAAGTTCACCATCCCGGCCAACAAGAATGAGATATGTCCAGAATTCATGAGAAAATGAGTTTGCTGCGATGAACAAACGATCCCAAAAGCAAGTGACGTCCGACAGTCAAACAAATTCAGGGGGGTCGTGATCAAGGATGTCTTCTGTGTTGAGTGCCACCGTGCCACCTGCATTAATTTTGCAAGTGGTATGAGAACCCAAACCTGGGAAAAAATTAGCCAAGTCTTTCTGAACCAGTTGTATCACATGCCATCCTTCTGCAGCATCTTCTTTTCCCTTCAGACAGCCCAAGGCACTCAGCAAGTACCCACCACCCGAGACAGCCGCCAAATACCTCGGGAGACCAGGGTTGCGAGATACAGTAGAAAGTCCACTAGCCATCTTGTTCACAAGGGTCCTAGGTCTTTTTTAGTATGCAATGAAACACATATGGCGCCATGTGATGATCATTGGGTTGAAACTACATACAGTAATATGAATATGTATATTTATCATATATATATATATATTATAAAGTTCTATAATATAAAGCTATGTTGTACGTTTAGGATAGAAATGGATCAAAATCAATCTAACACATACCTCCAAGACTCTACCACTTCCCAGTCGCTCTCTGCCGGGATTCATGCATTCTCCAAAGCCTCCAAGCCAAATGCTTAGCCCCGGGCTCGATGTCCTGACGAGGACGAGAGTAGTCCAACTGAATTTGTTGGTTAAGTTCAGACCACACAACTTCATGTACACCCTCACTTAGACGTGTGGCTTACTATAGACGAATCATACCCCCAAAAAAGTCAAGAGGTTTTACAATCCAAATGGGTGGGTGATCAATCCAAAGTCTACAGAACCTAGCTATCCACCGAACTAAGCCAACAACGTCCAGGGACTTCTGCCTCCGCCCGAGTCCGTGCCTCGATAAGTCCGGCCTCTGCCAGTTGCCACAGGACGCCTGACCTGAGACTCACGGGTGATGGGATGGGACTGTGTGAGATGCCAAAATCAGAAATGCAACATGTGTTGAACATGATGTCTATCTGATTTGATGATAGTATATGATAGGCACGTCTACTTGTTGGGTGATTTGTGTCCATGTCTATGAATTCTGATTTGCAGGCTTGAACACTTGTATTTTGCTGTCTGCCTGATTTGCAGGCACTTGAAGGAACTGTATAGGCGTTCGCTTGATTCCCTGGTGAATGGGTGGCGTTAGAATCTTTAGTCGGCTCAAATGGAACAAACATCCAGGGAATTCAGAGAAGACCATGAAACCCTTTCTTCTCATGCATCACAGGTGGTGGACCCCGTGGACCCCTGATTCACAGATAAAACCCCTCGGTCAAAACAGGTCTTTCCTCGTCCAAAATTGGCTTCTTTTCCACCGCTGAGCCGGGTTGCTGAAATGCCGCCGCACGGATGCCTCCGCCGCTGAGCGCCACGGAGAAGCGCTTCCGGCCGGGAGCGCCTGAAGAGGAGAAATGGAGAGGAGAAACAGAAGAAAAAAAACTATATAATAGCAATGGCGTCCAGCCTACTGGCAATGGCCTCCAACCTGATAGCGATAGCCTCCAACCTAAGAGCGATGGCCTCCAACCTAGAAGCGATGGCCTCCAACTTAGACGGGAGAGCAGCCATAAATGGACATGAATCTTTCAACATGTAGCGTTGTTTTTGCAATTCCACAAGCGGTGATTGGATTTCTCTAGGTGGATCAAATAAGAACAATTTTTGGAGGGGCTGCCAAGTAATCATAATGGACAGCTCATCTCAGGTTGAGTGGAATCAATGAGATTCAACTCAGATAAAATTAACTTTGTAGAACATCCTTTTGGTCATTGCAGTGCGGTGGGTTTTCATGGGGGTGCACATGCATAGACCACCATGAGCTTGGTGTTAAACTCGAATCCCCATGCAACTAGACTTGTGGGTCTCCAGCCTTGGTCTCCATGAACGGTCGCCTGGTTCTGAGTTGTTTGACGGCCAAAGCTGGCGAATATCTAGACTGATTAGACTGTAGACTCATACAGGTTGCTTGACGTCCGATGGTTTAACATGCTTAAGACCAGGGGTTTGACTAGACCAAGAAATGTCGTGTTTATAAGACTGCGGAAGAAACCAGCCGAGAGAGTCATGAGTTGAACCTTGTTTCCAATTTGTTATTCACATGGGCGAATCGCTGACACGGGTTTTGTGTTCCTGACGGCTGTATGATCATGTTTCATCGTTGTTTTTTTTGAGGAAATTATCCAGACTAGAACCTGCACACCAAGCTCCACGACGTGAGCTCCCCTTCCACATTCTTGGGGCGCTTTTTACACAGATGGCCATTGGCGCTCTGAACATCAATTTGGTGACGTTTGACAAACCAATCTGATTGGCGGTCCTCAACTCACTTGAAACTTGAAACGATCAATAAGTCAGTGGGTACAATCATCCCATGTATTCCCATGTATATAAAGGTTGAACAAAAAAGACTCTGAACCCACCGCAGAAAAAAAAAATCTATGCAACACCCAAAAGACAACGAACCACCAAAAGGAAACGCACCAGCTTCGCTCCAACCAGCCCATTTGGCTGTGGTGTACGCACGTCCCTCACCAGCACGTCCCCGTCGCCTTTCCAACCCTTGGCTTCTCGAGCCTCAGAGCCGCCCAATCTGCAGCGCCCGGTGGTCCCATGACTCGTCCAGAAGTGCCTTTAAGGTCGGTTGATTGGATGGATCAAATCCTGCTCAAACTTATCTCATGGTTGACATGTTCATGTCTCTTTTTCTGGACCACTGGATTGATATAGCGCCCAAATCATGATCACCTGAGTTCGCAAACGACTTAAAAGCAAAACAATTAAGAATCACCGCGACATGAGAGCTTGGTAGGGCTTCAACAAGCTCCGGATTTCGTGCAGGTCTTGTTGGCGTCCGGCGTCCAGCAGTGCTTTCATCCTGTCAGCATCTGTCAGCCGGTCTTGCTGGTCCTCCGGGCCCATCGCCCATCGCCCGGCAGCGTCGACTGGACCCAACTCCTCATGAGGGTGACAAAAACAAACGTCCAAAGGTCTTCCAAAAACGACTTCTTGACATGAACTGTGTTTGGATGCCTCACTTGTCCCCATGCTAGCTCATCTTCAACGTTATATTTTTTGCACGCCTTTTCTGTGCATGAGTGCTCACGTGAACCATGCCCGCAAATCCTTTGATTGCTGGGCTACACAGCGCTTGCGGAGGCGCTCTGTGAGGTCGAGCTTCTCCTCCACGAACTTGACCTTGCCACCACAGCGGGTGCATGTGGCCGTCTTTCCTCTCCTCTCCATGGTGTGGGAAGGGTGCCCTTCCCACAGAGAGGGCTCCAAAGGTCCCACCTTGCACGGGGCACCAACGAAGGTGCAGAAAGCGTCCTCCCGACATCGTGCAAGTATGTAGTCATGGCACTCTGAGCAGCGCAGGTATGCTTTTTCAAGCCGCAAGTGGTGCACTCCAGGTTGCACACCAGACTGGGCAGCAATGAGATCATTGATCACCTCGAAGCGAGTGCGCCTGGAAGGAGTCTTGGGAGTAGCCATCTGACAGGTGGAGGCCAGGGCACCTTTGAGATCGCCGACCAAGCTTTTCGAGTGCAGCCTCTGCTTGCACTGAGAGCACTGGGCTCCTGAGCGAAAAGCCCGCCAAGAATGTCCACCTGCGACCGGTCGTTGAAGCAACTGTTGAAGGAGCTCTTTCTTTTGGGCAATCAAGGGAACCTTCTGGGACTTCTGCTGCTGGTCCCCTTTGTGCAAGAAGTGGGACTTGTCCCTGAGGAGTGTGTTCATCCGGCCAGCGGCGACACACAAAATGTCCCTGGTGTCCTCAACAATGCTCTTTTGCAAGTCCAGAATGTCTTCATTCCGGGAGGCCTTGGCGAACTTTTTGGCCTCTTTCTCAGCCTCTTGCTGGAAGAAATGCCGTGCTGCATTGGGGTCGAGTACTTTCTTCCCAAACAGCAGGGGCCGAACTTGGGTGAAGTCATCCGGTTCAAGGCCTTCAAAAAGGTCCGGAAAGCATCTTCAACGTTATATCTATATATTTATAAATATATATATATATATCACTGTTATATATCTCAATCAGTTGAAGTCAACTAAGTGTAGCTCCTCTACCCAGAAAACCTGTGCGGCTTTCCCGTCCCCCCCATCTCTCTCCCGTCACCGAAGGCACTCGGAGCTTCTGCTCGATGAGCTCCCGTTCGGCCTTGAAGACCTCGGGTCTTCCGTCGAGCGGAGGCGGAGTTCCAACGAGACGAGTGGAGCGAGACGTGGATGGGATGAGTGGAGCGAGACGTTCGGTGATGGTTCTGACAAGAATGTACACAAATCATGGAATTTTGAGGCTGAGACGTTTCTTGTGTTGTTGTTTTTTTCTAAAATGGAAGTATATTGAAGTTCATTTGAAGTTCATAGTATCAGGCTTTCGGTAAATGACAATGTTTGGAGTTTCTTGAAGGCACATTTTATGACTTCACCGCCAAACAGGTGGTGCCGAAGCGGCCGGACGAAGGTTATGTCGGGTCCACCCCACCATCTGAAGTATTTGATCATGGTTTTCTATCCGCGGAACCAGTGAACCCACGAAGGATACATATGAACCTGGAAAGGCAACTGGTTCTTTTAAAGCCACTGACCATGGACCCATCGAAACGGTCATGCCGATGGTGCGACCCAACCCTAGTAGCTGGTGTGGCAGGTTGGGTAGCTGGTTCCGGCGTCGTTTTGACCCCAAAATAAGCTGACCTTGTAGGCAAAAGGATCAGGATATTGCCACGATTGTACAAATCAGTGCTTCTGACCCAGCCTACCGGCCTAATTACTCATCTCCAGACTTTATCTTGACAAGCCAAAGTATAATGGAGAGATCTGGAGAGTACAAGTGAATGGTCAAAATCTGGAGTCCTGTTCAAGCACACTGGGCATTTTTTCAGCTTTCTCAAGTATTTGCAAAGCGCGTCGTTTCTTTTCGGTCACCCTTCGGTCACCCCCGCTGTCTCCAAAAGAACGGTCGACCGGTACCGGTACCTCCTCCCACTCCAAGTATTTGTCCTGCGGAAACACAGGAACAAATCGTCGCCACACAACTGATTGAGTCGACAGGGCCCAAAGAAATCTGACTCATGAATGAGGATTTGATCTCTCAGACGGACAACTCAATTCCTTTGTATTCGGTCTTGTTCTGGTTGTCCTTCTTGGATCAGCTCGAAGTCTTGGGTCGCTGGGGGGTCGCTGTGACCCCAGTGGAGCTCCCCAATGTACCATCCAAGGGGTCACCTTGCTCAACCCATTGGGGACCTCCCAAAGGGGTCACCATGGTCACCTTCCAATGGGGTTGAGCAAAGGGGACCTGATGAGGTCCCAATCCATTGAGGACTTCCCCAAGCTTTTGGGACCTCATTGGACCTCTTGCATTTTGCGTCGTACGCGTCGTGAATAGACCAACCAGACCTGAACGACATGAACATCACCAAACCCACGTGGTCTGTCAAAAGACTGTGAGGCTATAAAATCCAGTGGTTGGTGGAGGTGGAGAAAAAAATCCTAAAATGACTCAAACCTGTGGAGCTTCCTCTTCGGTGGGGATAATCTCGCTTGTCTGGTTTTGTTAGCATGTGTGGCAAAAGTCAGCAGAGCTGGACCGCGACCAGGCAATCCAATAAGTCTTCACATGCAAAGGGCTCCAAAATGGTCCTAGCCCTCCGGAAATTCTGCAAGCCATTCTGTTGGAAGCCTAGTGTGATGCAGCTGTCGGACAACCGGAGAACAAGGAATCCCTAAGAATCTCAGAATCAAGTCCACAGCGAACCACCCTGGCAAACAAAAAAAACACAAAACACATCTATAATCATCGTCCTATACTTTGCAACACGACCGCCGGTCCGGTTTCCTCCCGTGAAATATCGCAAAGATCACTGTTTCAGTCCCTGGAATCCAATATCCCAGATGCAGCGGAACACATGAATTAACCAAAAGCATTAGCAAAGACTGGATACATCTGGATACTGTATAGTCACTATGTCAACATATAACTCTTTCACCGACATAGACTATTGTCCAAACAAAAACCATAGTCACGATAGACCTTTTATATAAGAACTTGGTGAATGGATGAGGGTTGTCCACTTCCATAATGTTGCTTGCAGGAAGGGCAAACCCAAATCTGTCTCCCTCGCGCTCGTGGCGTCGCCACGAGCTCCTGCTCATTGTGCATGAGCTCCTGGACAGTGGGGACTGCGCTGCTCGTGCTTACAAAAAACGGCTGCAAAGCGAAGGAGTCTCCCTCATGGATTTAGGAGTTTCTCCTATCTTTGTGCCACTGAAAACACCAGTCAGGTGTTTGAAGAAAACAGTACAAACTGCACTACAAACCTACTCAAACCAGCTCTCTCTCTCTCTCTCTCCATATGTATGTATGTATATATATATTATATATATATTTAAACAAACAATGAACAAAAACAAGTGTGCAAACCAACCCTCAAGCGAGGCATCACCAATACCTTCAGCCAGTTTCCAAAGTGAGCACCATCAACCATCAACTTATTCGTCTCCTGTCACCTGCACGACGGCCACCCACCTCGCCAGCCATACCCAGCCACGCTAAACTCCAAGCAAAAGACCTAGACATACCGTGTGACATACCTGCCTTTTCAGGCTTTGGTTGGTTGGTTGATGAAAAGAGGTGATACCCTCAGGTGAACAAACCAATAGGTATACGATGGTATACGGTACCAAATGGACCCCTCTATCACCATCCAAACATCATCCATACAATAGACCCCAAACAATAGCGCATCTCGGCATCGCTTCTGCCCCAGCTGTCGGCATCGCTTGTCTCCTCTTCGTAATGGTCGGTCTCCATGCGCATCTCGCTCTTCCAGGCTTCCTTCAGCATCTCATCCTCCAAGCTCACTTCCGAGTGCCACTCCTCCTGAGAAAGGCAAAACAGGAGAACGGACGACCGCGAGAACGGGTTCAGGGTTCAGGGTTAGGTTCACGGATGATCTATACAGAACACTCGACCAAAGTTTTGGACTTGGGTTCTGCAGGGGTTCATATGGGTTCATAATTCATAACCCCTTTTTTGGCCAAGTGTCTACATCAGTCGTCCCTGTCGTCCCGTCGTTTGACAACAGCATCTCGTTTGGATGGTTTCCGCGTGTCGCTCCTCCACCGAGTGAAGCTCTGCCAGCAACTCATCTCTTCGCATGCGAAGAGCCCGCTCGCTGTGTAGCGTCTGGCAGGACGAACACCATTTGCGTTGCCCATGGGCCGCCTCGTAACTGTTTTGAACATAGAAGAACACGTCGTAGAGAAAGTCAAACAACAATCACTGGACTAACGCTATTAACCATGTCTTGAACGGCATATATTACACATATATTGCTCTCTAGTTCTTCCTGTTTGTGCAACCAGTGCATGGCTGAAACATGGGTCGATGTGCCGTCCTTTCGTTCTTAAAGGCCAAAAGCGGTTTTTTCCATGATGTGGAATTGCTCTAATGCACCGTGGACTGCCAGACTGTCGCTTCAGAGGAATTCTAAACTCCACCAAACTCGTCTGGACTCGATCGTCATCTGGTGAAAGGGTCATACATCGAGTCTAGAAAAATTGCCAATGCTCCGTTGCCTAGAGTTTGCATTCAGACTTTCAATGAGCACCTGTGTTGAGGGAGGAGGCTACCTGCTTCAACGGCTGGCTATCCACATTAGGGACGAGCTACGATGTATTGCACTCGGCAATACACCCGACACCAATGGACAAACAACAGGAGATTACAGTAATTACAAAGGGGGAAACATTCAAGCAAACAGTACCATACACGTCATATTGGGTGCAATTGAAGCTTTTGGGGGATGGTTACAACATGCTCCAACATGTTACAACCGCATCTTGTGGATTGCATTTGACGCTTATCCGGCATCAATACGGGTGTGGATTGCCGCTCTAAACTGATCGCAGTGCAAATCAGGTCCCTTCGACACATGAATCAGGAGCACGAAGCCATTTAGCACGCTTCTCGGCACGTCTGACTCACTAGCATGAAAGTGAACAACTCCCTGCACGTACACTCTGACTCACTAACATGGAAGTGGAAAATGGTCCCTTGGAAGACTACTTTACTTTACGAACATGTTTTTTTCCATGTTAGTGAGTCGGAGTGTAAAAGAAAAGTCGCCTTCCTTTCGGGACCACGCCATCCACTTCCATGTGAACGAATCGGATCCAGACATCCGAGCCTGCATGGATCCGGACATCCGAGCCCGAGCCGTCTACATCGCACCGGTGAGAACTTCGGAGTGCTGGGTCCGAGGATCCAGCAACAAAAGCTTGCTACTAAGTAGCTTCTTGTTACTAGTAGCTTCTTGTTACTAGTAATGGCCTCCAACCTATTAGCCATGGCCTCCTAATAGCGTCCTTGCTAAGCATCTGGGTTCTTTCAATGTAGCGACACAGCCAGTTTGTCCAAACCAGCCAGCTTTGCGGCTTTGCTAAAGCCTAGAGCTGTTTGGTTAGTAGAAAACTTAAATCGAATGACCAATCTGTCGGATCGATCTTCTGTTGCTGTCGCTTTTACTGCCAAAGTAAAGAATCCTTACCAGCTCATGCTTCTTATGACCTCCTCATGCCTTGAGCCAAAGAACACGGAAAACAACTCATTATCCTACGTGAACAGGGTTACTCAAGAGCACATCATATACACTCTACAGTATAATATGTATATAATCATACTGTATATAGACTCTGGGTCTATCCTATTCCCATCTATTCCCTGTAACAGTGGATGATGATGGTTAGTAAAGGCCTTGTTCAAAAATAGTGATACAGTGATAACTGTTTACCGACTGTTACAGGTAAGTTCGGACACCCCCTATATCAACTATAGACGCTCCCAATCGAACCGTTGCTTTACCACTCACTGTTTGCATCCGGTCGAAATCGGTGGGATGCCTCATGGTTCACGGCCGCCCGCGTCACGGGTTTCTGGCAAGAGGTGGGTGGACTTGTTTTTTACCTAGAGACATGGCCTGATCGAGCGGAGCAGAATATGGATGGGACATGACATGGTCCCAAGCATCAAGTAAACTGGTTTGGAGGAAGCTGAATTCTGGCAGGCTGTGTTGGGTCGCAGTTCTATGAATCTGATCGAGTATGGAATGGATCTGCTTGGTCTCTGGTCTCTTTGTTTGCCCTTGAGGCCCCGTTGGGCTATCCCTTAATGAGAGATCACCATCTGTCTCAATGAACAGTCAACAATCGCACCAGCCACAAATTGGCCACCAATGCAAAAAAAAAGTGATCCCAAAACAACCAAAACAACGCCACCCGAAAACGAGCAGCACAACCAATAATCCGATCCGGAGGCAGTTTTTTCTTTGTGCGCCGTTTCTCAGAGCCGCAGAGCGCAGCTCAAGCATCTGGCGACTTGGTCAAAAGCTTCTGTTTTGCCAGTAGGAAGCTACGACCGGGGCTGGCCATCACTGGCACGTGCCCGGGTTCTGGAGCTCAAAGCCATACATAGCTCAAGTGGTACTTGTTGTAGACCCACAACGACTGACAAGAAACCATGTGTCAGTCGTTTCAACCCTCACACCGACTGATTTCCCCATAGATGTACCACCCCATAGCAGCTGCAGCCCAAAGGTTCACTGGCATATTGAAGATGTCTCAAGATTCAAATGACACATACAAGCCACACAACCACATAGAAGGTGTTTGAGGATGTGTCGGGTCTTTTGGATCTGTAAAAGCGACTTCACCGTACTGGATTCATGGTCATATATTATATCATTCCATCGACCCGGGAAAATGCTCAATCTGACCAAATATGACAAGAATTCAGACTTCGACATGGTTTGGTCTATATACATGTCCTTTTCCAACAGGTATATATCATATATCATTTAAGAATGTTGTTTATACAAACAAAAAGCATGGAACATCAAACAATACTCTCTCAATTGTATTCAATAGATCTTAGATCTCTGCCCACATCACTTGGGACAATATGAATCAAACACCCCATGTCTCACCCCTTGTCGACATGGCTTTTCTCCTCGCGGATTGGTGGCTAGAGCCTGGGATCAGGCACGCAGGGCCCACGAAAGCCCTGTGCGAAGAGGCCACCGTCCACAGAGATCACCTCCGGGTCCACAAGACGAGGGCGAGACGAGGGTGGCCATGATGGAACATCAGAGGGCCAGACCGGAGCTTAGCCTGCTAGCTATAGCCGATAGCCACTAGAAGATAAACTTCCTTGGCATCAAGCTAGGCAGCTAGACAGTACCAATCCTATCCTCTCTAATCTGGTGGCTCCTCAAAGCAAAGAACGAATTGTAAAGTATAAGGAACGTACCTGCTCCTGGCCTCCCTGACAGAAGAATAGAGGTTTGCTGCTCTAAATGGTTCCCAGCTTAGATCCAGTCCACTTAAGTGAAGCAAAAACAGTAGGTCGGTAGGACTCCCACAAAGAGAAGGGCTTCCGGTTCCTTAAGCCAAGGTAGCCTTGGGTCCACTGGGACCAGGTTCCTGCTGGCGAGGCGCAACCACTTACAAAGCAGGAGCGAGGACGACCAACAAGATTGAAACGCTCACGTCCTAGCACTAGCACCCCGGCAACATATGAACGTTTGCGTGAACTCTCGCACACAGTATATCAATTTTATGCACAAGTGAAAACAATCACACTTATTGCATGACAAAGCATTATTTGTGAAGCAAAAAAACTTACAAGTTCAAGCACTCAAGATCGAAGTACTCCACTGATCACTATCAAACTATGTATTGCCCTTCAAAGTCAAGCAAACCAACTATTGCCCTTGCCTGCCCAGTGATGTATGCCGCTGCTGGCATACCTGAATGGTTCAGTGGATGTCAGTCATGGGATCCATCCATCCTCCAGTCATGTCCATGAGCAGAATAATAGATGCGGATGCTTTCATCTACGAGCCTTGTATTGCCCAAGACAATGTCTTCCTCGTGACCACAACTATGACTCACATCAGACTGAACAATTAATGTATAGTATTGTATAGTATGTGCACAAAACTGATTACATAAATAACTTAAATAACTACAGATCATTGTAGATCAGTATCACTATCAGTATCGACCACCAAACCATACCAAACCATCAAACTCTGGGCATCCCTAGGCCTCTCCCTCCGCGTCCACTCTTTGCACCCCCAACGACACCGAGAGGCAAAGGAAGGCCACGGCTGCGGCAGTGTCTTCTGGTTCCCCCAGACGCGCCAAAGGAGTGGCCTGAGCGCAGCGAATCGGAGCGAGCGAAGGGGATGCTATTCGCGGCCTCTGCAACCGTCCGCGGGCGGAGTCCAGCAGTTGTGGGGGGGGGGGGGGTCGTGTCCGAACTGAAAAGGCCGACTGCGGAGTTTCTCGCAGCCGACTGCGGAGTTCAAGCCATGAACATCTGACATCTGTGAAGTGATCTGTAGCTTCCGTCGGGGCGATTGTTGGGCTCCGGATTCTCAACATTCCAGCGCCGGTTTGGTCTACTTCCCTGTGGTCTGGTTGGGCTGGTTGGGGGTCAACCCACAAAGTTCAACTCAGTTGCCCTTTGAGCCGGTTGATGTCTGACCATAGTATACAAGACCTATGGCTTGTCTCAGGATGAGGATGCATGAGGGAATTCCAGAACCGCTCTGTAGTACAGCAAGTAGGTCAAGCGAGCAGTTTTCAATCACTTCCGCTGCGCTACTAGTAACAAGGGCCTTACAACTAGTAACAATTGCTACTAGTAGCTAAGGGCAATAATTACTACTAGTAACTAGTAGCTAGAAGCACCAGTCATGAATGTCATTCTGAAACACAATGAAACACCAGAATGCTGCCCAAACTACCCCACGCACCGCCACTTCAGCTTGCTTCACCCCCCAAAAAACACCCCCCCCACCGCGGACCAAGGGAGCGCCCTTTTTGAACCGAAAGAAAGCTCCGAAGCCGAGCACCGCATCAGGGGCGTAAGGCCTGCATCGAACCGAGGTGTCGAGAGGCGAGCGGCCGAGGGAGGCGAGCGCGCCTCCCTGGGAGGCGGGCGTCGTTCCTGGAACCAACGTAGACGGTACATCGACAGTTCGTCTGGACCGGTGTCGGGTGGGGTTGTTGCTGGCCCATTTGGATGATCCTGCAGCTACTTGTGCACTAGCTGCAAAGAGTATGTCAATGACAACTGATTGGTTGAAGGATATTGACGGTTCCGGACCAAGTATTGAGTGATGGCTATGCCAGCGGCTCGTAGGATGACAGGGCGCACCTTGAGTCTTAACTCGACGACAAAGTTCTTGTTCTTAGCACCTTGGAGTTTCTCACGTAGCAGCAAACACCAGGCCAGCAACAAAGTTTGCGCCTCTTTGTTGGGCCTCTTCAAAGTACAGGCAATCGTGGCAAAGGTGTAATTAAATAATCACACAAAACATAAATGAACATTATAACAACTCTGCAAAACAATTCTGGTCTTTTCGTTCTGTTCCACAGGACAAGCATGTATGGTGTGATTCCAAATGAAACAAACACATCCTACCAGCCTTCAAACAACAAAGGGTCATTTGTAGGAGAAGCGACCACTCACCTACACAGCCTTCGCTTGCTGAGGTCGTGTCCTATATACTCCAAAAACATGCAATGCTGACTCTATGATTATATAACATTCTTGATACATTAGTTTAACATCACTCTTGGGGCAAAGCAACTTGCAATCACTGCAGTCTCTGAAAACACTGCATTAAATGCAAAAACAAAAAAACGTCATGTGATCTGATCTGAATCAGCTTTGTGAACCTGGCCAAGGATCGTTGGATCTGTGTCTGCCTCCCCCAATCCACCGGCTTCGGCTTCAACTCCTCCTTCACGAAGCCCAAGCTCGGGGGCACAATGACGCGCCGCGTGCCGCCCACACGCATGCCGATGAGTGCACGGCGAATGCCCTCGATGACCTGGTCACCTGCTCTGGGGTGGGCTGCCCTTGGTGCGTTATGTTTCCATGTGTCAAACAGGGCTTCCAACAAACCTGAAAGTGCTCATCGAAGCAGAACATCATGACTCTTTCATTTTCATTGTTGGACATGTTGTTTCATTTATATAACATATTGGTAAGCACAAACAAAGGTAACCCCCAAAGTTGTTGGAACTTTGAACTTTCAGTGGGCCCATGTTTGAACTTATATATAGGGGGGGTGGGTCTTGACAGTGATTTTATAGATATGAAATGGTGGTGGTAACCCCCTAGGGAGTATAAAGTGAGCAGTAGGTCTCTATAAAATCATTTAACCTCAGGCCACCATGTGCTTGAGCAGTGACCAGAAAACACATAAAAACACTTCCACGTAGCGCGTACGTTTCTTGGATACAAGCAGCTTTCCTCTATAAAATCCAACGGCAGGGACCATAAAACGTTTTATGGGATACCATTTATAGTCAGAGGATATATCCACAATGATAACTTAATATAACGTTTTAGCACATCCCCTGCGCATGACCCGCCTTTGTCCCCCTTCGGCGAAAACCGCAGCTCCGGAGAGCCCACCCCGAACTTCTCGTCGATGCCACGCCCCGGGTCGAAGCCGAAGGAGGCGTCCACGAAGTAACCTGAGCACAAATGGTGGTCCCACATTGGGTTTGAAACGGGTCCCTGACAAGTCTTCTCGAAATTTGGACGGCCGGTGTCGCGACGGGGCGTATTCTGAATTCTGCAGCCACAACACAAATGTCACTAAGTGGAAAAACACTGGATTGGTGAATATGCTCTACTTCGCAGCTACCCAGCTCTGCGTTTTACATGTCAGTGGTAGTTTTGTCTGTTCGCTTCGTAGGACACTCACATGTTCTCTCTTGCAGCCACTGTGACGTTTCACTGAAGGCAACGGTTTGGCTGGATGCACATTCCCACTGATGTATTTCTTGCAAAGACAACTGTGAGACTTGCACTCTCGAGCACTAATAAATACAGACCCTAGAATCAATATTAATCAATGAATGTTTGGCCTACACCCTCATCCGTGGTGCTTTTGGTTTTGTATGTGGGCTCATCTAGTCTGTGGGGCGGAAGGGTTTATGTATAGGCTCAGGCGAGCAGCCGTTGCTTTTCCGCAAACTCCAGTCCACCACCACAATATCACCCTCTGAACAACACTCATCGCCTGGGCAGCTTGTGTGGGCTCGGACATGTTTGGACCCCTTGCCAGGTTCTCACTAGTGAAGGAGCTGCAGTTGAGATTGATCCACTGAACTGCAAGTTGCAATGGGACATGTTTCAGTTCCAATTCCTAGAAGGCTGTCTATCTGTCTGTCTGTCTGTCTGTCTGTCTGTCTGTCTGTCTGTCTGTCTGTCTGTCTCCCACTCTCTGTCTCTGTCTCTCTGTCTCTCTCTCTCTCTCTCTGTCTCTGTGTCTGTCTGTGTCTCTGTCTGTGTCTGTCTGTCTGTGTCTCTGTCTGTGTCTCTGTCTCTGTCTGTGTCTCTGTCTGTCTGTGTCTGTCTGTGTCTGTCTGGCTGTGTCTCTGTCTGTGTCTCTGTATCTGTCTGTCGGTCTGTGTCTCTGTCTGTCTGTGTCCGTCTGTGTCTGTCTGTGTCTGTCTGTCTGTCTGTGTCTGTCTGTGTCTGTCTCGCTCTCTTTGGGAAGGCAAAAAAATGATCCAAATGTCAATTGGCAAAGGAAACACATCAAGTTCAACGTGGGGTGCTTGCCTTGAATCTTGAGGCACACCCACACCCTGAGGCCCTGGTTTCCTTTCACCAGGTCGCCCTTTCCAGTGGCCAAGTCCAGAATCTGTAGACCGTCAGCCATGGTCTTAAAGTCCTGCGCATATGAGAATCGCTACCACCCAGTAAGTCATGGACCCTGTAAGACAATTCTCATCTACCACCCAGTGCGTTTCAGGTCCACGCTAATCTGCAGGAGGGTATCAGTATCAGCGTTACCTTGGTCTAGTGTCACTTCAACATATCCATACATTACATATCCGCATAAACGCGCATAAAGATTTGATTTGAACAGCTGTCTCTTGCGCAAATTTGATACCTCCGTTCACCCCTGCCTCGCGCCGGTGCAGACTTGTCCCTAGTGTTTGCTTCTTTGATTCCGGGGTTTCCAAACCAACTACGGTGTACGGCTGCCATGGGATGGCCAAGGTCTGAAATCGGATGGTCGACCAGTGGTCTGCGGGTCTGCGGTCTGAAACCCAGCGTGGGAGACGGAGAGATCAGGGTAGATACTCACTATTTGTCCTTTTCAGAGCACCTCCGTTCGTAGATGCCTCAGGACACCACCTCTACTTATCGTCGTTAAGTGAACAAACATTTTAAATTAGAACATGAACTATGTAATTGTGTGTGTTTAGTGTCTTTTAGCTCCTTGACATGTTCTCTTGAAGTGCATTGTACTCGTTCAATACATCTCGACCCCGGGCCTTGCCAGTGGAAGGTGCATTGACAACCTCTTCGATGTCAGGAGACAACGTTGAGCCCACCAAGGCCCTCGCTGGACCTGCAAGGGTGGTCTTTACGCATGAAACATCAAGAAACCTTTTCAACAACAAACAAAACAAACAAACCCACTACTCCTACAATCAAGGCCTTGCATTAGCACTCAGCATTGGGACAAAACACTATGTGGCATCTATGACAGCATGTGCAATGGCAGCTAATTATGGTGTTTTTTATCCACCCTGCACTAGAAACCAACTACCAACTCCCGGTCCGCATCGAAATGAACCCATCACCCTTCACCCTTCATCCTCCACCCTCATGATTTACAACGCGCCGAACACCCCACAGGTTCGGATCGCACCAGAGGCTTTGGAGCCTCCAAGGCCCACAAGACTGGAAAACCCGAGCCACACGTCTCTTCGCATCGGCGCAAACACCTCAGCTGAGCTGAGGAAGCCGAACGGTTCGAGCAGAACGAGGTTTTTGGGGCAGACGGTTCGAGCTGGAAACGGAAGAATGGATTCCAGACTCTGAGTAGATAATACGCAACAGGCTTACTTTTGGTTATGATTGGTGGTGAATGTAGGCCATGGTGGCTGATGGAGCGTTTGGGTCATGTGACTAGATTGGTCAGGCCTCCAGAAACGAGACTGAATATGGTTTTATAGGTTCATGTGCTTGAGATACCCACCACCAAGCACAAAAAAAACAGTGAACAGTTGAATTCCCGCACTATGGACACCTCGAGATCATGTTCTGCCTGGGTCTTACACTAGGCACAATGTATACTATATATATATATATGATACCTTATTGAATATGTATATAGGATCCAGGAGTGCTTTTGGATGATTTTGTTTGTCCGATTGAATTTCATCGCTACATACATATATACAAACATGGTAGCCATACAAACACATGTTTAATCGGGTACTTAGGTGCAATCCAATACGTAGACGCACACGGACACAGCGTATGCACTGCAAGGACTTTCCTTGAGGGCAAGGATGCTGCATTCAAGTTTGACACTTTTGCTATCACTGTTTTC
Organism: Durusdinium trenchii; assembly: GCA_963970005.1. NCBI lineage: Eukaryota > Dinophyceae > Suessiales > Symbiodiniaceae > Durusdinium > Durusdinium trenchii. The sequence continues at coordinate 1,372,898 of CAXAMN010001669.1, forward strand.
TTCCTATATATTTAGATCATAGAACGGGTGTCTGTAAATACAGTGACAAACCAGTATTTCAAGGACAAACAAGGACATAAGCCTTCTTCAACTCGTTCTCTTCCACACTCACTCTCAGTATTTCAGCCCCAATAAACACGACTTTATTTGGCTCTCATATTCAATTATTGATAGAAACGAGAGAAACTTTAGAATAGAAGAGAGAACAGGAGTGGGCACAAGGAGAGCTTGCAAGCTGAGTGGCGAGGCGTGGCTAATAGGCAAGGACATGAAAGTAGAAAGAAACAAACCAAACACGAATAGCCTAAATATAACCTATATGTGGGTGTGGCCAGAAGCCCTGGTATGGATCGTTCCGCGCTGCAACGAGAGTGATCCAAACCCTATGGATCAGAGCGTTGATCCAAGCCCTATGGATCACATGAACGAGTGGCTCACTTGATCCAAGCACTTGATCCAAGCCTGATCCACAGGTGAACCCTGACACAGTGGACTCAAAGAGCTGTGTGAATGTGTGCGTGTTTTTGTTCGCCTTTGTCATGCCAGGTGTCTAGTCTCCCTCCCCATGTCACAAGGATGCATGGAATGCCGGAAATACAAAAACCTCATGCAGGAAAGTCAAGTTCACAATCAGGTGACACTTTCAATTTACTGGCTTCCGGTAAACCATTTTGCTGGGCTCATGCACTTCCAGTTTCTTGGGTCCACCAAGAGTAGACAGGCAGCTGGATTGAGTTCACCACCCATTATCGGCTATCAACAGTTTTCCAATTACAGGAGTGGATTCCGGTAATAGTTGAAAGTGCCCTCCCTGACACAGTGGACTCAAAGATCTGTGTGTGAATGCGAGCGGGCGAAGCAGCAGGAAAAGGCCTGTCTTTGGGAAAGGCGCTTCGAGAGCAGTCTTCACACGCAACCCCAAGCAAGGGCTTCATCAGAGCAACGGCTTTAGCGCACTAAGTTTGTTTTGTAAAAACAAAAAGAAGGCTCCAAAAGCAAAACCTCGAAAATACTTAGCGGAAGGAGCTAAATTGAAAAGTGAAATGGTGGCTGTCCATCCCTGTCCCTTAGCAATCCAAAGGTAAGCGCGGGGAAGAATTGAACTATCAAAGGTTTCTTTCACAAGACTTATAGACTAGCGCCTTATCCATTAGACCAAGGAAGCTTTTGATGGAGGGTGGCTTCTGAAATTAAGAGAGAAGGAACAAAAACACATATTAGCGGAAGCCACGATTGTCAGGATCGGCTGGTGAGCTGACTTCACAACATGGCTTGTGCTTGTCTCCCTGGTTCTAGGACGGCTGCTTTGGACGCCCCGAGTGTCTAGAGGCTCACCTATTGTTGTCTTCTGCTTGCTCTTCTTCTGTTTCTTCTTCTTCTTTCTCTTCTTCTTTCCTTTTCTGTGTTTGTTTCTTCTTCTCCTTCTTCTTCCTCTTCTTCTTCTTGCTTAATTCTTTCATCTTGTTCTTGGTCTGTCCGCTTTTCCTGTGTATTTTTCTCTTCCTTCTCCTTCTCCTTCTTCTGTTTCTTTGCTTTGTCCTCCTTCTTCTTCCTGCCTTCTTTCTGTTTTGTCTTTTTCCTGCTTGTTCTTCCTCTTCTTCTTCCTATGTCTCCTACTTCCGCTTTTTTTGGCTCCATGGACCACCTCCGCGAAAACCAGAGGATCCCCCTTCTCGCCCTTTTCAATGCATAGCATCGGTCGCCTGATTGGCATCGGTGTCTACAATTCGAAGCGCCGGCACCTGCCCCACCGGCGCCGTGCCTGCCACACTCGGAAGACTTCTCCGAAGCGCCCGGCGCCCAGGCGGCCTGGCCTTAGAGGTGGAGTTTGGCCACGCGCATCGGTGCCGACTATCTTTCCACAAGGGGACCCGCAGCACACGACTCCTCCACTGTAGATGTTCTGATCAAATAGAAGTCATATGAAGTCATTCAGTTTCCCTGACCTTTTAGCCACAAATAGCTCAAGAGTTCAATCGACAAACCCACCATGCAGCCAAGCACCTGCCAGAGACAGCCTCTTCCTGTTTCAAATCCTTGCCCCGGCCGTCGATGCAAAAAAGAGAGGGATGCATAATGCGTGCTGAAACATGTTGGTGGGCAACGCGCAACAAGCGTGCGCTGGCCTCGGAAGTAGGCCACAAGGCTTCCTGGAGATGATTGGACGTGCCCACTGTATAAAATAGGAATGACCCCCCATTGCCTGCACCAGCTTGCCACAAACGTAGGCCGCAGTGCAAGTTGGAAGCCATGCTGCATATACCTCAGTCACACATGAGCAGCGCAAACATCGCAAAACCAAGTCCGACGCACGAGTCTTTTGGGAGGACAGTCAGGCTTAAATGATAGTGCTCAAATGAAGGAGCCACCTGTTGTGATGTTTGCAATGATTTTGGCCATTGCCCTCAACCTGTTTGGTTGCAAGGGGCCTGCTTGCTCAGGGCATTGAATTAAATGAGGGATCACAATAAATGAGTTCCACCTTTACTGTTCTTCACAAGGTGGAACCTTCTCCGAGCAGCAATTATTGCGAGCAACACGGACCCAAGCGATGGACCTGATGGTGCTATAGCTCCTGTCGAAGCAGAAACCTCCCGGGCTCGATCAATTCGAAAGGCGTGGATGGGAACCCCTGAAGTAAGCTCTCTCAAAGTGCCCTATTGCCACCTACCTATGTGCTAAGTCGCCTGGGTAAAAGAAAAAAATACCTTAAGTAGCTGCAACTACTGCCGCTGCTTTATGGAAATCATTCTTTGCCTCACAGTTGTTCTACCAAAGAGGAAATGATCGAATGTGTCCGAGCCCAACATATAGGAGAGACAGGGTGCGAGGACGAGAAAAAGAAGAACAAATGGAGTTGAAACTTTCAAACTTTCAAGAACTGTTGCAGGTCCTGCAGCCAAAGACAATCCCAAAGTCACGGGCTCCATCCCTGCCTTGAGCCTGTATATATGTAACTTCTTTGAGTCAGCTTGAAGGCTTGAACCGCTCAACGTCGGAACCCGAATGAGACCCGTGGCCATCACGCTGTTTTCAGTGCTCAGATGCTTTGCTCACTGGCCAACATGCATGTCTTGAAAAGCGTGTACGACGGTCTTCTCCTGAGAAGGGACGAGGGAAGCACGACAAAGCAAGTTCTGAATCTTCTTTTACAACCAGTTGAGGCAGCACCATGTTCAAGAGCTGAATCTTCGAGATTCCATAACAAAAGCATGGGCATAAAACAACATACAATAAAGAAACACAATTAGATAGACCCATTCATTCATTCCTTCATTCATTGACCGATGACTTAGCCTCAGGCTCGCAATGCCATCGCACGGATGCCACGATCAAGCTCTGCCGTTCAGGAGGCGACATAGATGATAGGAACTCCCTGTTTCACTGGTAGACAGAATGCATCAAAACAAGACATAATACCTCATGAGCCAAATTCCAGATTCTGAGCTCTATCTCCTTCCTAGCCAGCAGCTAGTCAATCTCCAACCCTGCCAACCCCCACTTCGCCTCAAAGTGCTCAGCTTGCGCCACCGCCCGCAGCGCCGCGAGGCACTGGCAGAAGGCCTGCATAAGTTCCCCTTTGGCTTGGGATTTGTGCCTTCTTTCTGTTGTTTTCGCCGCCACCGTTCGATCAAATTACAAAAATGATACACAGTATGCTTTGCGGCTAGAGAGGACAACTGTGGTTTGGGACCCTTGCGATCGCACCAGCGGTTAAAGCGGGCAAAGGTCCTCTCAATAAAGGTTGAAGTTGGAACAACCCGGTCAAAGACCGCGTCCAGAAACAACAACACTTCATCTGACAACAGCGCCTCTTGGTTTGTCAGCATGGTTCGGAGCTTGGAGCTGAAGCCATATCCAGGAAACATGGACGAGTTCATCTTCAGAGCTGCTGGATGTAGCCCGCGATGGAGATGGAAAGCAACGGCGAAAGGCCTCTGGGAGCCCCAAAATTGCTGCAACGCTGTGACCTGGCATAAGCCTGGGGCAACAGCCGTCCACTTATTCAAGGCTGGGACAGTCAGGTCATTGAGGAACACCTTCGCAACCAGGCCCCCTCCAAAGTCTCACCATGGTCGGCACAGCAGCCACGGCAAATATGCTCGGAGGTCCTGTCCAGGGACACATCGAAAGGCAACGCGGAGCAAGTTCGGAAGCGATCGAAAACAACTCAACATGAAAACCACCAACATATACTTGCGCCACCTTACCTGCCCTTAGCCCTACCCACCCCGCCAATCAGTAACACAACAATTAGTAGGAAGCTTTGAAGCTCAAACCTGGCCAGTGGCCCTGGCCTACAACCAGGGTTTGCCAAGCCAGGGGTTGCGCTCGTGCCATGCTACAGGCGGGGGGCCGCAAAGGCCTTCCGTTCCAGTTCCGCTGCAACCAGTGGGCAAATTTCACCTGGCATCTCAACGCCAGATCGACCTGGAATCGAAAGCTGCAACCAAAACAGAACAAAAGAACTACAAGCAACAAAACCAAAGCGGACCAAAAAAACAAGTGAATTGAAGAACAAGGCGCGCACCCAGCTCCATGGACATTAGGCTGGTTCACAACGTTGGATACCACGCATTATTCTCACGCCGGCCTTGCGATACATGCTCCATAGGATTGCCCTGCTTGTGTGAAACATGCCATTGGAGCAGGCCAAGTGCAGAGCGGTCATGCCGTTGTTACTGCGCACCTCCAGTGCCACCTGTGATCCAAGGGCTTGGATCACACACCCACCTTTTGATCCATACCCCATGGATCGAGGTATGGATCGTGTGTGGGTTTGGGTGTGTGATCCAAGGCTTATGTTTCTGGCCGTAGCCATGTAAGCTCTTCCAAGGCTCCTTGTCCGACACAGGCTACAGCTTTGTGAGCAAACCTCTTGGCCTAGCCCTTCATGCCTCATACTCTTTACCATCAATCTTGATCATTTGCAACAATCCTTTCATCTTCAATACTCAAGACTTCAGGCTCCAATCGCTTTGCCCAACAATGTTCCACTGTACTGGCCCCGACTCTTTTCTACCCTTAGTAGTCCTGTACCCTACTCCGTGCGCAGTCCATCTTAGCCCTCCATTCTGGGTGGTTCATCCAAAAGTTGGAGGCGCGCCTTACGTGCGAATTGACAATCACCAAGTGATCATTGTCTTTTTTATGCTTGGGGCCTATACACAAAAACAGAACCTTGGCCCAAGCTTTCGCGAGCTTTCGCGGCTGCGAAGGGTGCCTACGCGATGCACATGTTTATCAAAGTTGCCTACGCGAACGCTTTCGCGGTGCATCGGACAAATCCGTTTCTTCAGCCAGAAGACATTATTCAGTGGCAGAGGCAGGTGAAGATGAAGCAGCAGCGGGCGAAGCAGTGCAAGAAGGCGAGGCAGCTTGCAAGGAAGCAGTTTGACGGCGTTGCTTTGCTTGCTTGTGTAGGCGAGCAGCAGCTTGGGACAACAAGACCTCTTCTCCACGAGTTGCGGGGAGGTTTTGTGGCTGGAAACTCTTCTGGGCCAGGCGGCGTCGGAAGGGGATTGGTTGGGTGGAGGCTGTAGGTGCTTTCGCAGAGCTTTCATGGGGATCAGCTTAGATCTTGTGCTTTGACGGTTCGCAATCGGCGACTTCGCGCCTCCGCACCAAATTCATCCTTCACACTTGAACATGTCACGTTTCCACACTATTTCACACGAATCTGACACTTCATGCTTCCACCCAAAAAACAAGTTGAGGAGAAAGCTGCCCGACCAAACATTTCATTGCACCACTCCAGTAGCTACCCTGGAATGAAGTGCTGTGAGATTGTGTGCACGTGTGAGATTCATGCTTGCCTTTATACCACTTACCTTCACTATATATATATATATATATTGATTTCGCAGTTTGCTTTCGCGGCTCAAAAATTGGATGGTTGCGCGGGGCGCTTTCGCGAGCTTTCGCAGAACAAGAAGCTTCACACATTTGCTTTCACGGAAAGTTAACAAGTTCCACTTTTGCATGTGTCCTTTCAATTGAAAAAACAACGTTGATCAAGTATGATGGAGTAGAGTGGCTGCGGCAAAGTGAAGGAATGTCTACCATACCCTACTCTACCGCGTCTTTGTCTTGCTGCATTGTCTTTCGCTATCAGTCTGAAAGAACAGGGAAGGTCAGAGTACTGTAACGTTTAGTAGAGTAGTCTCAGCCAGCGGAGGAAAACAAGCAGAACGGATCAATCTACTTGACCTGACCCGTCAACAATTCTGTGCGCCTTTCTCACCGTACTGTGTTCCATTGTTAGTCATAGTCTTCAAGGGTAGAAAAAAAAGGAAGAGGAGACTTGCATTGGAAAAGAACATGGAGAGTACAGGAGTGCAGTTGATCCACATATAAACTGATTTCTAAGTTTTATCTCCTGAGCACACCAAAGCTTTTTGAGCTGCTGCACACCTTTTGTTTCACTGTTATATGTCTTGCCCTTTATGCTACTGTGTACTCAGTACTCTGAATTGCATGTGTCGCCGTCAAAACTACTGACTCGTTGCTTAGCACTTCACACTTCATGCTCTCGGCCTTGGTACTATAATCTCAACTCTTTATCAGAAGACTTCAGGCCTGAATCGCTTTGCCTGCACTATTCCTCTCCACCCTTCTCTCCCCTGCGCTAAATAAACCAGGTGTTGATGTTCGCTCAGAAGCCATCTCCAACGCTCGTGCGCATGACACCCAGGAAGCCGCGAAGGCCAGCGCAGCTAACGCTCGGAGAACGTGAGGACGTCGAGACGTGACCGCCATGGCGTCGAGGACGCGTCGAGCTGCGTCGATCGATCTTTCGAACGGATCGCCGGCCGAGCGAGGCGCTCGAGGCGGTGGACGTTCCAAGAGAGGATGTGTGTCTAGGCACTGGAGTGAAAGGGCACGAGGATGTGATCAATTTAAAGTCCGGGTTTCACTTCTCTGTCCGAGCTTCATGACTCCCTCTGACAGTCACAAATAAACATCATAGGAACGAAACATCACACGACACCATCCTCGGCTACAAATGGGATGTGAAGTCCATACTTCGTCGTTGTCTGACTCCCTCGTGGGTCGGAAACGGTGGTCTACATCGGTCACCATCGGACACTGGGAGCAGTTCCCGCTCCGTACAAACGGTGGATTTGTCTCATCATGTCTCATTTGCGGGACATGTCCTGTTCTTGCAATCGATGTCGAACCATTATCTACAGTACATGGCCAGCATCGTGTTCACAGCTCTGGGGGCCCTCCTAAGATTTTGGTTACCCATATGATCTATATACATGATAATTGTATCTATGTTATTGGAAATATTAGAAGCTAGTTGGTTCAGGGCAGTTGATGACCACATTCTTCCACCCAAAGACTGTCGATCCTTGCTTGAGCCCGTCGCCGGCCCGCGCGTCCTCTGTCGCTCGGGCCAGCCCCGGTTTCGCCCGGGTTCATTGGTCGGGGGGATCCCCGTCTCAAGCGGTTTTGATCTTCAATGCGGCCCCAGCTGGTTCATCCTGGTTGTCTGAACCCCCCCCCCAAACCTGAGAAGCTACCAGTAGAAGCCACTTCTTTGAAGGGAATGACTCTTAAGAGGCCCCAAGTGGTCCCAGCCTTTGGAATTAGCCATGGGCATCCATGGGCCAATTCACCAGAAATATGTTGAACACGAGGATTTTCGTCAGCCTCTACTGTAACTCAAGGAGCTCGAATAACTGGAGAATCTCTTCGATATCAACAAATATCAACACAATTCAACACATCTTGAAACATCCACATGCAGCTGAATGCAAACCAGTAACCAGTTGAGGTGTGTAAGTACATTAATAGTGTCACCACTCCTGCTAATCGTCACCGCTTCGCTATTTCCGAGGTGCGAAATCCGACCGTCAAGAACTCCAAGGCAAAGCATGAGTTGATCGCAGTGAGGCTTTGACAAGGTTCCAAACGATACTTGAACAAACGATACAAGGTTGCAATAGCCAACAAGTTACCACAAAGATCCACAAAGGTTGTCCCTACACTCCCTGGAACTAACATGGAAGTGGACAATGGCCTCTTGGAAGACCATTTTCCTCTACAAACAGGGTGTTTTCCACTTCCATGTTAGTTCCAGGGAGAGTATCCCAAACCAAGCTCGGACAAGCAAAACTTGGTTCATGCTTTCGCTTACTCTGGCTCGATCTTGGAAGTTTCGGACCTAAAACAATTAAGCAACCTCTCACCGGTCAAGCAGTGCTCATTGTCAAGGATATCCGCAAGCCCTTCCGAACACTGAGCAACTTGGGGCAAGTTGCACGTTTCACATCCTCCAATTGCTGAGGATTGTTCTTCACCTAGGTGATCTCGCTGCTGTGGCTGGTGCGCCAAGGAGGTCGCTCTGCAATTGCCAAGTTTCTCATCCCACACGGAACTGAGTCGGAGTTCGATATCAAGGGTGCCTGTTGAGTTGGTATGAGACGTCAACGATACAGAATCTGGAGATCACCTCTGATGATCGTTTTAAGGATTTAAAAGGCATTTGCAAAGTCTTTTGCCTCTACAGGGGGTGGCCACACAAATGGAAGGGAATGGTTGAAATAATATGAAATACTGCATTGGCCTGCCACACACTCTGACCAACATGGTGTGCAAAGGAAGTATGAAGTTCTGCAAGTTCGTTGGAGTTAGAGCTGACCATGTTCCTGAAACCCAGGACACCTAAGCGAACTTTTTGCGGTCCAAGTCACAGCCTCTTCCAACAATGGAGTTCGCGCCATCCAAGGGCATACCTGCAGGTTCCAGTTGAAAGTGCAGATTAGTAACTTAGTAGGCTGTCATGGTCGTTAAAGAAAAATAACAAACTTGTTTGATCTGTCAGAAGATTGCGACATTTGCGACAATTCAATCTACCAGCTTAGGCAGCTCTAGACCGTGGACCCAAAAGTTGAACGATTCTCCAAGGTTCCGCCAGCACGACCAGCGGGACCACCCCACCAAAGGACGCCAAGAGACACAATTCACTCGGATTCCGAGTGGGCCCCATTCGCCTTGGTAGGGCACTGAGCGTCTCACCATCGGGTGGGACATCATGACTATACCAGGAGCGATCAGGAGGCAATGATGTGTTTTGTTATGTTTTGTTTATGCGTTTCAATTGCGTAAGTACCATGAAACGCCCAGAATTCCTGTAAGGAGGCTGTCCACATCGATCGAAAAAAAGGACCATCCATGGTCCATTCACTTCACCCCTGTTCACCCGTACAATTCTCCTATGAATCGTACGAGTGGGATGCTTCCTCCTCTCCTAACTGCACCCCAACTTCTGTCCAAGAAACACGCAAGGCTGCATGCCAGGTGAGCCATAGCCTCAGCGAAAACACGTATCGCCGTGTGGCCTCAAGTTGGAAGAGCCATGAACAGGTTAAAACATCTTAAAACCGGGTTCATCATGGTTCATCCAAAAATGCTGTGAGTTCCTCCACAAACATTCGATGTATTTCTTCACCGAGTCAACCGAGTGTCTCATCCATTTCCAATTTGCAACATCGAAACGGTTCACATCCCAAACAGGTCATGACAGTCTTCACCGGAGCCAAAATCCCACTGAAGATTGAAGCTCATGATCTGATAGCTCATGGAGTTCTAGCTTCTGAGAATGGTTCACATCCGAATGAGTTTGGGCGTCATCCGCATGTCAAACTAATTAGCTGTTTTCCTTACTTGGAGCTGCTTAAGGATTCGGATTCAGGATTCGGGAACAAAAAGGTCCATGATATTCTCCCGAAGGAGATTGACCCATAGGGAAACCAACCATCGCCAGCATTGCACGAGGCAAAATCCGCTACACAGCCAAACTCATCCAAACTCCAGTGATCTGACCCAATCAAGCTCCTTGAAGCGTGCGAGAGCGTGAGCGACGACTTACGTCCATACTTGTAGCGTCCTAAGCACTAGGAGCGACTCCTCCCCCAACTCCAACCAAGCGATCGCGTAGACCGAGCGTAGACCGAGCGTAGACCGAGCACCGCACCGCCTTGGTCATCGCGTAGACCGAGCCGGTACCTGTGCTGCGCACCCCCGCGGCGCTGGAGATATTCACCTCGGTCCCCCGGAAACTGGTCCAGAGCGCTCGCTTCACCGACCGGTCCCCATGGGGAAGCGGTTGAAGCCGGGACGTGGAAGCCGGACGTGGCATGCGGACCGAGCTGCCAACTGAGCGGACCGAGGATTTGGGAATGATCCACCGAAGCCTTCGGACTTAGAGATTGAGGGACGGCATGGGACGGCTGCTGGGATTGATGAGTTTCAAGGTATAGAGTCAGTGAAATGAACGAAAAACGTGGGGACTTTGGTATAGCATTCACTGAGATTTGGTGAACTTCACTAAGGGTTCGGGTTCAAAAACATCTGAAACAAGCAAAGTCCTCCCCTCCTAGCTTCACTATGATATGATGCACTCCAAGCCCATTTTGAGTGGGAAGCAAATATGTAAAGCTTCCTATGCTCAAATGAGGGTCAAGGCGAGGGGCAGTTGATGAAGAATCACACGATTCCCTGCCCAAACAAGAGCATGTTTCGGAGTTTGACTGCAATAATTAAGCCACGTTCGATCCTAATTCTATGATGATTGAATCCTTCACAGCAACAAAACCTGGCAACACAATTCCATGTCACAAACCATGTCAAAAAAAAAGACAAGGATAAGGAGCCTCTTTTCATCTCTTTTCTATAAATCCATTGTCAACACGTTTCACCTCATGGTCAACATTGGTCTCCCTCCTGGATTCTGCTGCCCAGGTGGCGACGGAGCCCCTGGAAGAGCGCCCCAGCATGGGCTTGAACATCTTGCCTGCAACGCGAGGTGCCAGTGGTGAGTTGCGGAGCCAGGACAACACAAGAACCGCCCAGTTGGAGGATGGAAGTGGAAGCCAAACTACTCAGTCAACAGGATCGTCCAACAAACACAACACATTCAAAACAAGGACTTCCATGCTTGCAAGATCTTGCGAGCGGATACTAAAGTCCGCCCGCACACCTTCGGTGCTGGGGCCCGTGTGTATCCGGCTGGCATAGTCAATCGCAAGAGTTCAGCTTTAGCTCGGGAGACCCATTGTCGGGTTGTCGAAACCAAAGTTTTGAAGGTTAGTTGAACATCGAGTGCCAAAAACGTCGTAAATAACAGCATTTGAAGAAGGCTTTGGGTCGCGCAAATGTCTGAGGCGTTCTTGAAACAGTTGAAAAAAGCAACGACGTCGGGTTTGTGAAGATTTGGTCAAACATAGCCAGGTAGGACCGGCATAAACAAACATCGGCGGCTTCATGGTACGGCTCTAGCTGGCTAGGGGTTCGTATTAGCCAGGCAGAGCCGGGACGGAGTCCAACTATCCTATACTACTGCCCTGCTGATACCAACTAGGAAAGCAAAGAACACAGCAAAATAATTGAAAGGCTGTGGCCGGGTTCAGCAGATAGCTCTGCGGTGTGGGCAGAACCAGCCGCGTAGCGGCGCGAATAATGTAACTCATGACATATACATAATGTCACATGTTCATAGTTGAAGACTTGGGGAACGATTCCTCAAAAGCCGAGAACAACGGCACATCTCTAGCTCCAAGAAGCGCCCTCCACGGAGTCTCTGGGAACTCCCAGGCTGGACGAGGCTCCCAAGACTCGTCCCTCACCACCCAAGGTAAGGAGCGGAATGTGGATGTGTTCATACTGGATCTGCCAGGTTCATCCAGGTTCTGCCACAGATCAAATCTCGTTTTGGATCTTGTGTTGCCACCGAAACGGGAGTTCATATTGAGTCATCATCAACAGATCTCAATCTCATGAAGGGGTCTGGGCAAAAGTCCCTGCAGTAACGGTGGGTGCAAACACTGCAAGTATCCTTGCAAGGGAAAGGCATGAACAATTTGGTCAGCAACACTGGCTATACTGTACCGATCTGTGCTGGCTCCCGGCAAAGGTGGCTAATAATACCCTGGCTGCCGAAGAAAGTATCACGAGTCCAATCAATCAAGTGGGTTCTTGCTGACGGGTTCTCATACGTATCACCTGACTGGGCCAAACACAAAGATTCGTCAACTACAGTAACAATAACAACTTTCAACTTCCACGAGTCACACCAACTATGCGCCCCTAGTAGCGTCCTTGCTCCTAGTAGTAAGGCCAGGAGCCTCAAGTTGAATTGTTTGCCATGCATCCGACACTGTCACCCGCCAAGGGACAAAGGAACCAACAGGAGTCGACGTTCGTCCTCATCATGTTGTGGTACTCCTCTTCAGATGCCTGCAAACGGTGTCGCAGCCTCAAAGCCCCAACTGGTTGAATAGCCGGACCAATGGATCATGGGGCACGCGCCGACAACGGGACCCCAAATGGATAGATTGAGACAACTAATGAACATACATGAACATATGTGAATTGAAGCCTGGCTCGAAAGGATCGTCGAGCGGCTCAAAAATGTCAAATCCAACTCTACAGATTGCCTGTTCCCTGGACAGGACACATACAAATCAAAAGATTCCGAAAACTAATTATCACTCAAAAGCCCGACGAAGCCATCAAAAGATATCAAAAGCAAACAAATCCTACTATGAATATAGTAACAAGTAAGCTACTAGCAGCTAGAAGCTAGCAGGTTGGAGGCCATCGCTAATTATATCTAATTATGATCACTCAACAGCCCGACGAAGCCATCAAAAGCAGCCACAACAAATCACCCCCCCAAGGATACAGCATCAAATTTACCGGCTCAAAGAGAACACGACGAATAACCATGAACATAGCAATTCCAAACAATATCACATTGATATTCAAACCAAAACAATATATAGGCAAACCTCAGTCTAGCTTTGTTTGCATCTAGATTTCATCTGTGACCAGTTCTTCAGTAGAGTTCATCCAAGAACCCCCTTTGTGTATCTTGTTTCACGATGTTTCACGTTTCTCGTTCCTCCTCGATGTTTTTTCGAATGTTGGTGCCCACGTTGTTGACGAGACCATCCAAGACGCCGCCCCAAAGCTTTCCAACGAAATCCACCAGAGCCTTCAGGGGTGCGACACCGGTCACGGGCCAACCACGAACAGCTTGGTGTCGCGTCAGGTGTCGTTCCACGGCTTCGAGCCCGAGCGAAGCTTGAGAAACTCATTCGTCACCTGATAACGTAAGACCATCTTGATTGTGAACATGTCCCATCTTGATTGAGCACAGATGTTCAACTATTGTTCAACATCATGCCTTTGGCTGAAGAATCCTCGAAAACACCACATCTCAGTCTAGAGATTCCCCTGCCCATCCCTTGTGGAACACTTTAAGCATCTCTATTTCTATTTCACTGGACCTGGACACATATACTCTCATAAAGTTTTAATGAAAATCCCTTACACCAGACTTCGGTCCTACACACAAAACTGAAAACCCCTAATGTCCCAAAACAATCCTTACCTTCAAAAATGCAGTTGCTACTCCCCAGCCCAGTCCCAGTGCTGTGCTATCTCTCTGCCCTTCCCCTGTCAGGCTCGATGTCTGTCCAGCTCAAGAAAATAAGGTGTGCTTGACTTGTACGCTGTTTGTCTGGAGTCAATTATTGTAATTGTCTATAAATGTCAGGTATACATTATACACAGTACACAGTACGCACATACACACAAATAACATCGAATAACTATGAGATGTATATCATATATAGTGTATTTTAGAGTAATAACCATCTATTTTGGCTTCACAGGAGAAAAATCAAAAAAGAAACGTTCCCTCGCCCAATGGCCTCAGTGCTCGGTAGATTTTTTGTCTCCCAATACAAGTGGCACAACAACAAAAGGATCCAAAATCTGGATGCCTTGCACCAGTTTCCAAGATGTTACCGAACCGAATCCGAACCAAATCCTGGTGACCTCTTCAGAGGTCGCGGCGCGGGAGGGGCCCTCCCGTCGCGAGCCGCGGGCTTCGCCGCCTGGCGGCCCTCCTTGGTGGACACATCGGCTGCTAGGCCCTTCACCTTCGCGCCGCGGAGGGCAGTGCTCAGTTCGCAACAGGTCGCCTGGAGCGAAGGGTTTCAGTGCCGCGAACTAGTGGCAAAGGTATGTTATTTATACACAATACTACTATTAAAAACACATATATAAACCTGGATCCTCCTTTAGGCTCGAAAAAGTGCCGGACCTCAGTCCGGCAAAACTTTCCGCCGGATTCCGAAAAAAAACGCCGACGACCTGGAAAAACATCCGGATCCAAAATTTTGAAAAACCCAGATGGATCATACACAAGCAAACTGCCTCTGCACCACGGTCGTTTTTCTGGAACACACTCATTCCACAGCCCAATCACTGGAGCCTTCCCCTTCCCATTGCCCTCGCCCATCTTCTGAAATGCCTAAGAGAAGAACCTTCACAACATATAAGCAAACTCGTGCCCAAGCAAAGACTTCCAAGAACAAACCAAGGAGGCAAGGAACCCCTCTTTCTTTGCAACCGTGTCTCTGAAGCTCTTTTACAAAGTGGGTTGCTCTCCAGGATTTTTTGGTTTGCCTCAGGGCCTCGACCCCGTAATATGCGTATCAGAACTCGTGGCTCCAGTCAAAACCTTCAAGATTCAAAACCTTCAAAAGAGTGAGCCCGGAAAAAAACGCCGGAGTACGGGAAATTACGCCGGAGTTACGGGAAGTTACGCCGGAGTTACGACGCGCCCTTTTTTGGGCAGCTCTCTGCAAAACATTGAGATTCTGAACAACACACGCTACACAACCCAAAACTTGTCCGGCAGGCTCTGCAAAAACCATTTCCCAGCGCCCCGACATCCTGAAGCACAATACATTACCGCCTATGTTTCTTCAGCTTGGGTACACCCACTTGCATCTTTCAACACGTGCATCGCACTGTATCGAGTTCATTTGGAAGATCACCTAAACGAATTTGATTGAGCCAGTGTGAACCACGGTGGAATGAGACAGCTGAACAGGCAAACGAGCACACTTTCAAGCACAAAGAATGCAAAGCCGGGAAATCCACATAAAGTGACTTGGAAAAACTGCCGGACCAAACCCAGAAAAACGCCGGAGTTGGAAGTCAGGCGCCGGACCCTGTAAAAGTGCCGGACTGAAGATCTAGGTATATGTTATAGTTTGGTATGGATGTTTGGAACTTTTGAAGTGAAGACTCCTTTTGGCACTTTTGCGCGGCAGCCGGAGTGCGATTATTTTTTCCGAATGTCCAAATGATGGTCATACTCAAAGCCTGCATGGTACTTGCATACTGGAGGTTGGTCGTCACCTTGCTTGGAGAATCTTGGAGATATGGATGACTACGCTGTATGTATGCGCTGTCTGGTTGCAAGGTGTCTGATTTATGTCACCCTTGACTCTTTGTGTCAACTGTGCCTCTACCTGGCAGAACGTGTATGAAGCCTTGCAAAGGGTGTATGTTCCATGCCAGAAGGAAATGGATCACACAGGCGCGCAAACGACACCCACTGACAATACGACGTCAACATGTTTACGTGTAATTATTCATAGCTTGTTGATACTGCTAGTATAGTTTGTGCTTCATGTACTGCCATTCGTTTTTTCCTGACTTGCCTACTTTACCCTCTGAGATTAGAACTGTCACTCTTCAAATCACAAGCAGCATCTCAAGGCAAGAAAGCTCCGCACGCTGTCAGAGTACTCTTTTCGCATCATCCAACCAAAGTTGCAAGTGGCCACACTTGGGTGGTTTTTCTTTCAACAACAACCGTTTGTTATTCGCAGTGGTGGGCAAAAAAGGGTGTCCTATTAGCATCTCACCTAGAAAAACATAGAAAACAAAAAACACCAAGAACCGGCCAAATTGTTACAGAATGGAGAGATCGCTCTGGCTTGCGGATCTGGCTTTCAATCCGCGCCTCTACTTCTTCCGGCTTTCGGGCAGTGATCACCTCACATGTTTGAGTTGCAGCCGCTTCCAGGAGCAGTACTAGGATATCTATAGTGGATTGAGAGTAGATGGCACAAAGGTGGTTTGCACGAAACCCCATGTAAAGGACATCTTGAGGTCAGCGCCATCTACTCTGAAACAACTGTATATTCTATGTATATATGTTTGCGCCATCTACTCTGAAACCACTGTATATCTAATCATTATATTATATATAGAATACCTGAGATATGTGTACATTTACATTAACAAAAGGAAGGATTGGACGTATAAGAGTTATTAAGAGCAATTTTGCAATGACTTTGGCCCGGCAATTGCTTAAGACATTTAAGAACTGTACCTGTTTGTTCATGGTGCCTCTTGAATGATCAACAATCACCTGAGCCGTGTCAACATGGATGGTCTCAAGTCTGAAGTGGTCAAAAAAACAACATATGCCAAGGCAAGGATCTACTTCAGCACCCAGGGCCAACATCTCAGCTGCGCAAGCACGTCCAAGGCCTTTTGTAGAACCTGGGCAAAGGAAAAAAGAACATGAGATCCTTGTAAACAAGTTTCCCTGCAGGCCTGCAGCAATCCAACAATGACTGCGGCTTGCACTTGTTGATTCCAACCCTGTGAACCAATTGTTTTATATATGCGCCACCCCATGAACCCTGCAATACTTCTTGAATTTCAACCCTCCCCCTATATCGAAGTGACTCTCGGTGGATCCGGCACGACCCGACTCTCGGTGTGGCCCATCTCCGCCAATCTCGGTGTGGCCAACCACGGTCGACGCCAGCATTCAATTCGGTCACCCTCCATGGGGTCGGACCCTCCGGACCTCAGCCAAACCCTAATGTAGACTCTTGAGGACCATAAACTCCCCATATGAAGAGGATTGTCCGTTTCAATTGGGTGCTTCATTAATCAAGAGTCTACATTATCTCTTTCAGTGTTGTTTTTTTTGTCAGTTGGTCGTTGCCTGGTGGTTCTGAAGTGCCCCTGACGGGTGAGTGTCCTAATGACCAGCCCTCGGATAACTGCCTGGACCAGGCTCTATGACCAGGCTCTGGAGAATGCCTTCACCTTCGTTTCCCCACCCAAAAAAAGGTCGCCCAACCGTGCCAGCCCCCAACTGTGCAAAGCTCCGGCCTGTCACGACAGCTTTGAAGCCTTCCAAGGACCATCGAGCCGACATGGTGCACCGTCTGCACCGGGAAGTCTGTGAGGCAGTCTGAATTCTGAATCACTTTGTGTCATGGAAGTCGACTTCTTGTGCAGTGGAGGTCGTTGGATGCTGCAAGAGAAGTACGTGTTTGCTGTTCACAATGAAATGTGAGTTCATAACATATTGAGTTCTCCCAGTCGTTTTCTTTGTTTTTTGCCTTTCAACCGACCAATGGGGGGGCCGGCTCTGTAACACAACTTGCCAAGGTCAGAGATCCTGACAGTCCAGAAGGACTGGGTCAAATATCAACCTGTTCTGTGATCGGTCCAATACCAACGACTGGTAAAATCCAGTCCGGGAGTTCGTTCACTCAAGAGGCTTTTGCTCTGGAGCCACAATGCATGCCTTCGCCGTCGTCGTCCTTTGCGTGAACGCACATGGAAGGAAAACAGAGCCTATGGAACCTTCAAAGCAATGTTCTCACAAATATCAGGCTGAGAATATCAGTAAAATATATGGGTGTTGATCTAAACTTATTTATCGGGGATCCGTCATGTTTAGCCAACAAAAATAATTTAGCCAAGTGTTTGCCTTCCTGCGTTTTATCTGCCGCCGAAGTATGTTGTATCTATGTTTGCAATGCATGTTGCATGATGGATATCATTGTTTCATGTCAATGGCTTCTTCTTTGCTGGCAGATACAAAATAAACTTTCACTGTTTGTCAGAATGTGTCTTCTCCTTAACTGTTGACACCCTGTACGTCTCTTTGCAAGAATCACTGTAGTAGCCGGTCGCTCAGACTTACTCATAATGGGCTGGGGGTCAGATGTGGCAGGGTGAACTTTCGCCAATCTTGAGCCGAACTTTCGCCAAACTTTCGCCTTTTGTTTGTGGCAGAGCCACCCCCCCAAAGCAGGAGTAGTAGCAGTAGAAGCAGTAGCAGTAGCAGTAGTCGTAGTAGTACTAGTAGTCGTCGTCGTCGTCCTCGTCGTCGTCGTCGTCGTAGTGGTAGTAGTGGTAGTAGTAGTATATAGTAGTAGTAGTAGTAGTAGTAGTAGTAGTAGTAGTAGTAGTAGTAGTAGTAGTAGTAGGAGCAGCAGCAGCAGCAGTAGTAGTAGCAGCAGCAGTAGCAGTAGCAGTAGCAGTCGCAGCAGCAGCAGCCGCAGCAGCAGCAGCAGCAGCAGGCGCAGGAGCAGGAGCAGGAGCAGTAGCAGTAGCAGTACCAGTGGCAGTAGTAGTAGTAGTAGTAGTAGCAGGAGAAGTAGTAGTAGTAGTAGTAGTAGTTAGTAGTAGTATTATGTAGTATGTAGTATGTGCTATGTAGTATTATGTAGTA